>JBCEWC010002233.1:0-35637 GCA_038996855.1 Solanum aculeatissimum
ACTATGATGGCTTGATCGAGAGCCTTCGGGTTCTCCTTCGCCATGTCACATCTAGACCCCCTGATCGGGTCGTGACACCCTATCTCGACCTCCAACTCTAGCTCTACCCCTACCCTAAACTAGGACCTTATCATGGTCTCAGGGGCTTCCTCTCCCCTAGCAAAAACTGATACTCTAGTCCTGGCCATCTATAAAAAGAACATTCTACACTCAGCACTAAGTCAAGAATCCATGCACTACTGAATTGAAAGAAGTAAAAAAGGAATTTCCTAACAGTGTCCATAGCCTCTCAAATATAAGCAACGGACATCTCCGTGTTGATCCTTGAGACTCCATTCGACTATGCTTGTGTACATGATAAACCTATGAACTTGAGGCTTTGTTACCAAATTCTCACAACCTGATTTCATGGGTGATGGCACTTTTCCCTATCCCTCCAAGACAAGTTATCCTAAACCAATCATATCAACATGGAACACAATAATGTAGAAGCGAGAACAAGATAACAATACAAATAGCAAGACCTTAAGCCATAAAAATATGAACCAAACTAGAAACTATCCCAAAATTAGTTGACATAAAGTACAAGCCTCTATAACATCAGAATAAGAAAGGAAAGATACAAGTCCCAATAGTATTTGTCTCTCAAATATAGCAAAACTAATAGTAATATCTGATAGTCTTAAAATTATGTTGGAGCAACAAGCAACTACCTCTCAGTTTTCAAAAGCTCGGTCCTCAAGAAGAAGAAGAATGTCAGTAGGATTCAGACTCACCACCTATACACATGTATAGAGAACAAGGGTGAGTACCAAGGTACTAAATAAACAAGCCTAATCAAAAGTAGAGAATAAGGAACTAAGCACTCCTTCTATCCAAACCACAAACCTCTGGACTACAAAATCTACATGAAGGAAAGGCTAGCATATACAACACAGGAAATGTAATAGTTACAAACTCATATCCTAGTATCTCAAGAGTCCAAACTTCACAATAAACAAGGCTCAAGTTATTTAACAAATATCATAACCTTTTAATACTTCAATCACAACAACTTACAAGGTTCAAATCATTCAATACATCACATTCAAAACATATATAAATTTCAAGAAAAGAGTGATATAATATGAAATAAATGCAAGGAAATGTAGTCAATGCAATGTAATGTCAAGTAACCATGATGCATGTCTATCCTATGATGCACATCCACAGATGTAATCAAACTGGAACTAATGGGGGCCACACATGGATCATATATCTGCCAAAAATGACCTCAGCACAATAATTGATCCAGCAATGACCTTGGCATAATAATAATATACTAGAACTGACATCAATAAATATCATGATCGGTAGAAACCTCAACCCTATATATCAATATCTCTCTCTCAACAACCTCGATCGGTAGCAACCTCGATCCATATTATCAATAATTCTTTTTATTATCAATTAGCCAGGACAATTTCCCTTCGACTTTTTTTAACAAATACGACATCAAGAAACTTATGTCATCATGCTACATTAATCACTTTCACAATTATAGAAAAATAGGCAAGATGTCCAAATTGCATCATTTATTCATAAATCATCAGTCATTTTCATGGTCTTTCAATGGTTAAGTCATTATCATCACATTGTAACATAGATAAAATCTTCCCAAAACCTTTGTCATCATAGTATAGGATAATTCATTATTTAAGTTCTTATTTCATGAGTATTTAGCTCCATAATTTCCAACAATATCTCAACATACGAATTTAGCTCAATATTTCATATAGAGTAACTCAATAAACAAGTACGCATAACATGATTCAAAGTCAGCAATTAGAACATCATGAACATTTTCACATTATCAACAATGGTATCACAAATCCATTTCACAATATCAATTCACAAGTCTAAGTCAAAAAATAATAGACATCAATTCACAATTCTAGTCATACATGTCATCATTTTCCCATTCTTGTTATCCAAATTATATCCACTGGAATAATTCACTAATCCCCAAATTTCACATTGAAATGAAATACTAGTTCCATAAACTCAACAAGGATTATAGTCCACTTGCCTCAATTTAGCCAAACAATAACTCCAATGTCAATGATTTCCCCTTCAAAAAGAATTTGAATTACCACAATCTATTTAGACATGAATTTACAATCACAATATGAAAATAACAATACCAAAATCAACCAATCCTGGGAAAAGGACAAAATTGTCAAAAAATCAATGTTGAAATCTGAAATTTTTACATAATAATGTTCCTTGATATTTTAGGAATATAACGGCAAAAATTATTTCAAAAATAAAGTAGAAATGAGTCCACAATTATCATTTTAATTTTGGAAAGAAATGTCTATGAAATTCTCCAATTTCTCCCATTGAAACCCTTAATTTTGTTATGAAAACATGAATTAATCAATGGGAATTGAAGAAAATAATTGAAAAGGGCTTATCCAATTGATTCCCCATGAAAGTCTCTTGAAACAATTTCCAAAATCCGAGTTGAAAATGTTGGAAATGATGAAAAATTGTGAAGACCCACAGTTTTAAAAATTTAAGTTATTCAAGTGTCAAGTGAGAATCGCATCACGACACCTGACCTCGAGATCACGAAGAATAATGGGTCCCTTCATCACAACCAAAAATAGGGCTTTGTGATCATGAAGATCAATTTAATTGCACTTCACAATAAAGAACTCAAGGGTCGTAAATTCAAAGAAGAAAATTGCACCAGATATCAACACTTTGCAAACAACTAAACAATCATGGAATGGACCCTCGGGATTAGTTTGGAACTCTCTACACACAAACAAAATATGCATCCCTACTAAGTTTGATGTTCTGGACTCAATTAAATTGTCAGAACTCGAGTCTGAGGTCTCCTAGACCCAAAATCTTATAAGTGTCACTAAACTAGTATTAGTCACTTGAAAAGCTAAAATGCTACTGTAACACCTAATAATTAAGACGAAGCTCATTATGATACTGAAGTCACCTCTCAAAAATACTAGAACTATAAAAAATTCGATTCAAGGACCAAAACTCAAAATGTTGACCAAAGTCAAACTTTAGCTATAATTCCAACTTCAGACCTAAAATCTATATAACAACTCAAAATCCAATTCTGACAACTCTCTTAGACCAATTTCTATATTTTGGAACTAATGGAATTGACAGAATTCTGGAACTAATGGAATCGACAAAATTCTATTTTGATACTCGAATCTCTTAATGACCCATAAATTAAAAATTTTACAACTTAAGCTCCAAAACTCAGTTCTTTAATAAAAACTCAACTTTTTACAAGATTTTCAAAAACTAACTTTTAAAACACTCCAACATGATTCGGGGAAGCTTTCAAGAGGGTAAAATGTTAATGTGTCAGAAAAGCCTAAAATAACCTTTAGGGTTAGTACAAAGGGACCCATGGATGAATACCTACATACTTTGGATACAATTGCTTGAAGAAAATTGGAAATTCAATAGTAGACCTTGAAACTCTAGCAAGATTTCTTCAATTGAGCTTGAGGAGGAAGATGCTTAGGAAAAATTAAGAGTTTAAGGGATTTAGGTAAGAATGAGATAATTTGGTAGGGGTTGGGAAGGTCATTGGGTAGTTATAGGACTAAATCGACGTAGTTTAGGGGTAAGGAGGATAGAAAAAGTTAAAAATATCCTTGATTAAAAATTTTCAAATAGAGTCTATGCGACCCTTCTACGGGTCGTAGACCCATGTACGATTCGTAAAATAGGGTGTCATAAATCCATGGTAAGTTTAATGACTCAGGGTCCCAAACTATGGGACCATTTTATGACCCGTAAATAGTTCTGTGGACCCATTCTGTTGATTTATAGAACAACTTCTAAAGCTTGTAATTTGGACAAAAACCACGAGTAACTTGTACAACTTGTATTCCTTTCTATGGATCATAAACTACCCCTAGTACATGGCCTACACACTTAGTCAAATTTCACCTTTTAGTATCTACAAATAACTATTACAACCTATTAACTAAACCACGACCCATAAAGAGGGTTTTCCTGTCAAGCCAACCTTTCACACCTTTTGAATCTCAACTACGGGCTCAATCTATGAGTTGTACAACTAATTACAACCCATAAAATACCCCACATAAAACACCCTAAAATTTTCCCAAAATTTTTATTAGTATGGAGGTTATCTACGAGCATCTACGACTTATATAACATTGTATAAGTTGTAGACTAGGCTCAAATCCCTAGTTCAATCCAATTTTATAACTTTTCTTCCTAATTCTGACTTTTCAACTTATGGTATATTACATTTAGCCAAAGACATTGAGATTTCCATTAGAAAGTGGGAGGATGTGAATATTAATTTTATAATCAGATTGCCTCGTTTCCATAGGAAACATGATTCAATTTGGATTGTGGAAGACAAAATGATTATATCAGTCCATTTCCTACCAATTAAAACTTCTTACTGCTCCTAAGATTATGCAGGGATATATATTCGAGAATTGGTGTAGCTTCATGGTATTCCTTTGTCCATTATTTTTTATCATGATACCAAATTCACCTCACATTTTTTAAAGTCTTTTCAATTTCAAAAGGGTCTTGGTACCCAAATAACCTAAGTATAGCTTTTAACCCTAAAACCAATGGTTAAGACAAAAAATAATTCAAAATTTAAGAGATATATTGAGGGCATGCTTGCTTGCTTTTAAGGGTAATTATAATGATCACCTATCATTGATTGAATGTTCTTACAGTAATAGTTATCACTCTATTCTTTTGAAGCTTTATATGGTAAGAGATATAGGTCCCTTGTTGGATGGTTTGAACTGGGTGAAGTGGCTTTGATAGGACCTGAGTTGGTGTTTGAGGATATGGAAAATGTTTGGCTCATTCAGGAAAGGTTAAAGCCTTTCTAAAGTCAACAAAAGTCATATTCAGATGTGAGGAATCTGTAATACCCAATATGTTGAAAAGTCAGAAATTGGAAATATTGTAGAAATTTAGTCTGGATAGGTTAACATTAGCCTATCTATGGCTCTTGGTTTGATCTACTAGTCATAGGCAGGCCTTGTGGTTTGGGTTGTGACTTTATAAGATTTTGGAAATTTGGGAAGTCAAGGAATTAAAAGGATTTACGAGTCGTAAAAGGTTCTACAAGTCATAAGAGGGTGGTTATAGACAAGGAGAATGAAATAGTTCTGAGGCTTTTGCAAATGCCATCAGACGAGAGGTCCTTACAAACCGTGGTCCATTCTACAAACCATAATTGGTTTTGTAGTTGGGTCAATAAGAGTTAAAAAATTTCTAAGTCGAGAAGGCATTTATGAGAGTTCTTTACGGCTCATAAAAGGAATGACTAGTCGTAGCATGGGTTCGTAGTTGGGGTTCAGAGACATTATTATGAAATTCCTGGTTTATGAGTCGTACTCAAATCTATTACTCGTAGATTGTGTTCGTGGTTGGTGTCTGGCAGATTTTAATGAGGAGCTTTTTGGTAATTTATTACCTGTTTAACCCTAAACTATGTTGTTTTTGACTTTATAACCATCCTAACCAACCTAAATCTAGTAAAACCATTCCCAAACCCATTCATTACCAAAATTTCCCAAAAATCTTCTAAGGCTTTTCTCTCTTAAAGTCCTCTGTTGAAGCAAGCTAGAGCTTAAACTTTCCCAAGGATTTAAGGTCAAACTCTTCTAAATTATTAAGGTTTCTTCATCCAATTATATAGGTCTTCATCCACAGAACCCAATCCAAACTAAACGTTTCCTCAAGTTTCAAGAAAGAATTTTAGAGGCTTTCATGATTTATCTTTAGACGCTTGAATGATGATTATTACTTGATTAATTAACTTAAATATATATATATATATATGAATTATGATAATTTATATAAATTACATGATTTTCAATTGATTTCAAGGGATTTTAGTTGCATGCCAATTAGGGCTTATAAAATTGATATGGGTTCTCTTACTTATGATTCAATTTATTTTCAATTAAATTAATCTTACATGAATTTCACTTAATTCTATGATTTTAGATTGAATTGTCCATGAACCCATATTTTGCCCTAATTTCTATGTTATGTTATGATTCATGAATAAGGTTCCAGGTGTTCAAGTATTCTTATGATCATAACTATGAAAGAATGACTTAAGACCCTATGTTTATGCAAGATGATAATACAGAGAGTATACCCACACTTTATGTAAGTTATGTAGATAGGTTATTCTCATGAATGGAATGAATTTACTTGGTTATTATACCTATCTTACAAGATATGAAAGTATGATTTTTATAAGTAATTAATTGTGTTGATGACTATATATCTATTATATGTTATGTGTTTTGTGGGGTTTGACATAGCACCAAATAAGGCTTAAGCGTGGGGGACTATCCCCAAGAGTCCTTATATAAATTCTCTTGTATCATAACTACGTGTCACCATAGGTTTATGTGTCAGAAAGGCTTAGCTAGTGGATCCGCATATAGCATCATGTATGATATCCACTATGTGGGGTATAGTCTACCTTGGCATGTAGGCTACTCCTTCTCCAGTGTGAAGGCAACATCTGGATTTCATGTAATAACATGTATGGTCGTATTATCGATTATGGTCCTATTCCTACATATGTACGTTTAGAATGACTATGAAATGTTTTATAATGCTTCCATCAATGATTTTTAAATGGTGCATTGATTATTAATCATATTTAGCTTTAATTACTTATTATGATTATGCATATTGTTATTATGATATGACATTTTCTTATTCCAGTGCATGCCTACATAGTTAGTACATTCCAATGTACTAACACATAATCTTTTCGTATAGGATCTAACCATGTAGGGATGGGCGACGACACTACTCCTAACTATTGTGGCTAGAGTTGGGCTCTACATCTTGAAGACCTAGTGAGTTCCCATATTTCGGGGACAAGTCTTTATTTCATGCCTTATGTCATCATGGTTGAGACTCTTGTACTTTCTTTCTTTTGTTGAGGGTGAGCTAGTAGTATATTTTAGACCTCACAATGATTTAGCTAAGTAAAGGCATAATTGAACATAGTGATGTAATTCTTTTATTAGGAAAGTTCTTTAATTTAATTTCTAGCTTTGCCTATTGAGACTTATTTTCTCTTGATTTTGCATGTGTTGAATAATTTATTACCTTATGTATACTTATGTTATGCTAAGTGCCTTCGATAGGGAGCCTTTTGATTCTTCAATGGCCGTGTTATGGCTAGGCTCAGGCTTGGGTCATGAAAAATTTTATATCAGTGTATAAGGTTCTAAGGTGTCCTATGGAGTCCAATATGTCATATCTAGTAGAGTCTTGTTAATAGGTGTGAAGCGGGCCATATCCATGAATAGGAGGCTATGAGATATTTTGGAAATTCTCACTTCTTTTGTGATCTAAGTCGTGCCTTAAGGTGTGATCAAGGACTCTTTTCCTCTAACGCTTGTTCTTTAAGATTTTAGAAAATCCTCCACGTCGAGCATCATTGAAAATAGGAGTTAATGTTAATAAGGATCAATCTCCTCTGGATCCCCAAGTTCCACAAGATCCTCTAGCCAACCAAGTGACTAATACGGAGTTCCAAGCCATAAATACTATATTATCTCAAGCCATGGATACTCAAGCCAATCAAGTAGCCACTTCTCTTAATACTCCTTCCCCAGCTTCTAGGGTGTAAGACTTTGTAAGAATGAATCCCTCAGATCTCTATGATTCAAAGATGGATGATGATTCATAAGAGTTCATCGATGAGGTCTATAAGGAAGTAGATATAGTGGGTATGACATCTGAGGCGAAGAAGAAGTTGGCGACTTACTAACTCAAGGTGTTGCTCAAGTTTAGTTCATACAATGGAAGTTTGAAAGAGTTGACAAGGGTCCTATTGTTTGGGAGGTATTCAAGGCATTATTTCTTGATCGGTTCTTCCCACTTGAACTAAGGGAAGCCAAAGTTATGGAATTCATGAATCACAAGAAAGACAACATGAGTATGAGGGATTATGCCCTCAAATTTACAAAGTTTTCCAAGTATGCACCATATTTGGTGACCAATCCTAGATCTTATATGAACAAGTTCATTTTGAGGGTGTCTGACTTGGTAAAGATGGAGTGTATAAGTGTGATGCTTGTAAAAGAGATGGATATTTTTTGGCTCATGACTCATGCTAAGAAAATCAAGAGAGAGAAGCTTCAAAAGATGAGGATGAAGGAGACCAAGAGGGTATCATTTTGATGGTAGATTTTCATATGCTAAGTTCGGTGGTGGACGTTTCTAACAAGGCCTAGGATCATCCAAGGTTTCTCCTCAAATATTTGATAGGGATAGGGTGCATAACCCTAAGGCTCAAGGTGATGGTTCCAAGGCTAGTGGTACTAACTTTCCTAAGTGTCCAAAGTGTTGGAGAAATAATGGTGATCATTTCTTAAGAGGTACAGATGCTTGCTTTGGTTATGGAAAGGTGGGGCATAAGATTTTTGAGTGCCCTAATGTTACTTACAAAGGAACGGAAGGGCGTCATCAAGGTCAAGCAACTCAAAGAGGGAAAGTGCAATAAGGTTCTCAAGCTCAACAAGGAGGTGTTCCATGTAGCAACTGATTTTATGCTCTACATGCTTGACAAGAGATGGAGGAGTCTCTCGATATGGTTACGTGTGTGTTAAGGATCTTTGATCTTGATGTGTAAGCTTTACTTGACTCCGGTGTAAATTTTTCTTTTGTTACTCCCTATATTGCCATAAAGTTTGATGTGTCTCCCAAACTTTTACTAGAGCCTTACTCGATCTATACGCTAGTTGGTGAGTCAGTTGTGGCTAAGAAAGTTTTTAGAAATTATCTTGTGTCAATATTGCATAGAGTCTCTCCTTGTGATCTTATTAAACTTGACATGACCAATTTTAATGTCATTCTTGGTATGGATTGGTTGCATGCATCATATACTTATATTGATTATAGAACTCATAGGGTTAAATTCCAAATCCCTAATGAAACTCTTATTGAGTGGAAGGGCACTAATTTTGTGTTTAAGGGTAAGTTTATTTCATATATAAAATCTCGGAAAATAATTTCTAAGGGGTGCATATACCATATTGTTCGGGTTAGGGATGTAAATTTTGATGTTCCAACTCTTGATTTGGTACCTATTGTTAATGAATTCCCTAATTTCTTCCTTAATGACTTGCCCAGTATTCTTCCCAAAAGGGAAATTGACTTCGGCATTAAAATCCTACCCGATACTCAACCCACCACCATACCTCCATATCGAATAACCCTTATAGAGTTGAAAAAATTAAAAGAACAATTGATGGACATTCTTGAAAAAGGATTCACAAGGCCTAGTGTGTTGCCATGAGCTGCTCCCATATTGTTTCTAAGGAAGAAGGATGGTTCACTTCAGATGTGTGTGGATTATCGACAATTAAAAAAAGTCACCATAAAAAATAAATATCTACTTCCAAGGATTGAAAATCCATTTGATCAACTTCAAGGCGCAAGCTACTTTTCCAAAATTTATCTTCGATTGGGGTATCACCAATTGTGGGTGAAGGAGTGTGACATTCCAAAGATGGATTTTAGAATCCAGTATTGCCATTATAAATATTTGGTTATGTCATTTGGACTAACAAATGGTCTCATGAACTTGATAAATAGGGTCTTCAAGCCATATTAGGGTATGGTTGTGGTTGTTTTCATAGATGACATATTGGTCTATTTGCAAGAGATAAAGAAGCATGAGGATCACTTATGGATTGTGTTGCAAACATTGAGAGATAAGCAATTTTTTGCTAAGTTTATCAAATGTACATTTTGGTTGACGGAGTTGGGTTTCCTTGTCCACACTATTTTTGGTGGTGGTATTAGGGTTTACCCGAAGAAGATAAAGATGGTAAATAATTAACCTAGATCATTGTCTCCTTCCGATATTAGGAGCTTTTTGGGTTTTGTTAGATATTATAGAAGATTTGTTGAAGGATTCTCTTTCATTGCCTCTTCTTTGACTAAGTTGACCCAAAAGAAGGTGAAGTTTTGATGGTTCGATGAATGTGAGAAAAGTTTCCAAACATTGAAGGATTGTTTTACATTAGCCCATATTTTGACATTGCCCTAAGGTTCGAATGGATTTGTTATTTATTGTGATGCCTCACGTGTAGGTTTGGGTTGTGATTTGATGCAACAATGTAAGGTCATTGCCTATGTCTCAAGAAAATTGAATTTTCATGAGTGGATTACCCAACTCATGATCTTGAGCTAGTGATTGTGGTTTTTTCATTGAAGATTTGGCGTCATTATCTCTATGGAGTGCATGTTGACATATTCACCAATCATAAGAGCTAGTAATATGTCTTTATCCAAAGGGACTTGAATCTAAGGAAAAGGAGGTGCTTCAAACTTCTCAAGGACTACGATATGAGTGTGATACATACCTCGGAAAGGAAAATATTGTGGTTGATGCACTAAGTAGACTAATCCATGGGAAGCATTACACACATTGAGGATGGAAAGAAGGATTTAGTCAAAGAATTGCACCTTTGGCTCAGGTGGGTGTGAGACAAGGTGGTTCGAACAATGGTACCATACATTTACAAAATGGGATGGAATCCTTTTTAGTAGTAAAGGTTAAAGCAAAGTAAGAGATGGATCTTACCTTGGTTGAGTTAAAGAAGTTGGTAGTTGATAAGAAGATTGAATTTTTCTCACAAGAGGGAGATGGAGTACTTCATTACCAAGGGTTGTTGTGTATTCCAAATATTGATTTCCTAATGGAGAAAATATAAGATGAGGCGCATAACTCTCAATACTTTATTTATCCGAGATCCACCAACATGTATAGGGATTTGAGAGAGGTGTATTGTGGAATGGAATGAAGAAATACATAGCAAGGTGTGTGGATGTTTTAATTTCCAACAAGAGAAAGTTAAACACCAAAGTCCAGATAGTTTAGCCTAAGATATTGAGATCCCCACTGAGAAACGGAAGGAGGTGAATATGGAATTTATCACGAGTTCACCTAAGACCCCGAAATAATATCACTCAATATGAACGGTTGAAACAACCCACTTTTTACCGGTGAAGACTTCTTATAGTTTTGAGGACTATGCTAAGGTTTATATCCATGAGTTGGTGATATTGCATGAGGTTTCATTTTCTATCATATTGAACTATGGTACTCAATTCACTTCTCATTTTCGAAAATTATTTTAAAAGGGTCTTGTACCAAAGTGAAGCTAAGCACTACATTTCATCCTTAAATTATGGACAAGCTAAAAGAATAATCCAAACATTGAAAGATATGTTGAGGGTCTGTGTACTTTATTTCAAATATTGATGGGATGATCACCTACCTTTTGTTGAACTTGCATACAACAATAGTTTTTATTCAAGTATTGAGATGGCAGCGTTTGAAGCCTTATATGATACACAGTTTAGGCCAACAGTGGGATGGTTTGAAGTAGGAGAGATGTTATTAATTAGACCAGATTTAGTACTTGAAGCTATGCCCAAAGTCACCTAATGTCATATTTCGATGCTAGGAGAAGGGGTGTTGAGCTTGATGAAGGCGAATGGGTTTATTTGAAGGTCTTACCTATGAAAGGTGTGATGCATTTTGGGTAAAAGGGTAAGTTAAGACCTAGATATATGGGACCTTATAAGAGCTTAAAATGATTTGGCAAGGAATCTTATAAACAAAATTTGCCAATAGAGTTAGTTATGGTTCGCTTGGTGTTTCATGTGCCAGTGTTGAGAAAGTTTATGGGTGATCCAATCTTTATTATTCCATTGGAGGATGTGAGTATTTAAAGATATTTGACTTATGAAGGAGTGTCAATTGACATTTCAGACCTGCAAGTGAAGAGATTAAGAAACAAGAAAGTTGCATCCATCATAGTGTTACAGAGGAACACACAAGTTCAGAGTGACACTTGTGATGCGAAAGCAGAAATGATGAAATGATATCTTTACCTCTTTCCTCCTATTCAAGCCCAATATACCTAAATATGAACTATTACACCAAATTCTAACATATTTATTTTCCCTTGTCATATTGCATGCATGCATGATCACGAGACTATTTTAAATTATAATTAATGCATAGGTTTAAGAATTTTATGAAATTGATGTTTAAAGTTGCATGTTGCATTCATGTTGGGTTGTTGATTGTGTTTCTACACTACTCGATCTTGGTTTTATCTCATTCAAGGGTGAATAGTTCCAAGTGGGTGATATTATGACACCCTATACATTGAAAAGTCAAAAATTAGAAATGTTGTATAAATTTAGTCTGGACAAGTTAGCACGAGCCCATCTATAGCTCGTGGTTCGATTCATGGGTCATAGAGAGGCCTCGTGGTTTAGGTTGTGACTTGATGAGATTTTGAAATTTGGGAAGTCAAGGAATGAAAATAATTGTCATAAAGGGTTCTACAAGATGTAGAAGGGTGCTCGTAGACCAAAAGGATGAAATAATTCTAAGGTTTTTAAAAATATCATCAGACAAGAGGTCCTTATAGACCACGGTCCATTTTACAAACGATAATTGGTTTTGTAGTTAGTTTAGTGAGGGGTAAATTTTTTCTAAGTCAAAAAGGAATTTACGATGTACGTTATGGCTCATAAAAGGAACGACAAGTCATATCATGGGTTTTTGTAATGACCCAAGCCTAGGGTCAGTCATAACACGACAAATAAAACACCCATAGGAACCTCATCCACGCCATCTTAGCATGTTAAGCATTCATAGGTATAAACTGATACATATGGCGGAAATACAATAGAATATGGTCTAAGAGACATCATTTGAGTAAAGAGGAATCATCTCAAAAACATACATCATCATCCATAACATACCATCTAAATATGAGTCAATGGGCACTGTTGCATATTAAGTTTCCCTCAATTAGAAAATATGCTAAAATAAGTTAAAAAGTAAAAGCCACCAGTTTTAAAAACCCAAATACACATTTGTCTGAATAATACATAGCAAGAAATGTAATAGGTGAAGACTTGAACTAAGAGCTCACCACAAAAAACTAGTCTTCAAATGTTGATAACTAGCTATGTACCAGAGGAGGAGGAGCGTCGGTCCATACATGGTGACATCATGTAGGAAAAATATGTGGTAGTACTTTGGAAAGTACTAAGTATATGAGATCCAGTGCGTGTATGAAATTGTAATGCCATCATTTATAAGTTAAAGAACATCAATGCATGAAATGGTAAAGACGTCATTTATGAGCTTAATTATGAAAAAGGAATAATGTTCAATATGACGTAAAAGGAGTGCATAAATGGAACACATGTGATAGAACAAAAACATCAATCATATACTTTGTGGAAATAGACTGTAACCGACATATTAGACCATGTGAGATACTACATGTAATCCAACATAACCCCCTACGTTGAAATGGGGAGACCATTTGCTGAGTGGAACTCCATCTCATAGCATGCATCATCATATAACATAATTGGCCTACGTGGATCCACTAGACTAGCCTACAAGAGATCCTATGGTGGCACATAGTTAATGGGGAAAAGAGTTGCTCCTAGGGTTTCCTTATCAAAACCCACCTCAATGCTTGATTAGGTGCTAAGTCATCCCATGGAATTCTTTTAAACATGTACGAAGTCAAATAATGACACATAGAATCATAAGTAGCAATCTCAAGGAGTAGCTTAAAAACATAGGAACCACCAAGTGAGATTCATCCTTTCAACTTGGGGACCATAATAAACATCATTTAGAGCATTATTAACATGCTTATATCTTTGAAAAAACATTAACTTAAAAACCTTTCTTTTATTCCCTATTCATCATCAATATATCATGAAAAGGTTGGCTTAAACTTAGTGGGCTTAGTCAGTCGCTAGGAAACTTATGAATAAGAAGGGTCTTGCATGATCATAGAAAAATATGATTATTTAAAACATCCATTAATAGCCCACACATCTTTAAAACCCTAATCATTGGGGTCATCACCATAAACACAAAACTCGTGGAAATACTTATCAAGACATGGTATTATAACATTAAAGACAAAATACATCATAATACATCATGAAATCATCATTAGAATGCATGGTAGTGTTTAAAGGAACTTAAAAAAAGGTAAAGGCTTTTTATGAAAGACTTTTTCAGTGAAAGGAATCCATAAATCAACTCACATACCTTGGTTTAGCCTTAGGGAAGATTCTTGAATACCTAGCCTTTTGTCTTGCCTTTTAGAGAGAATAATGCCTTAGGAGTTTTTGAGATTATGGGAGAATAAAAAGAATGGGAATCCTTAGGGGTTTTAGGTCTGATTAGGAGCCTAAAGAATCATAAAAAAGATGTAGTTTAAGTCTAGAACACGCGAAAAGGATGAACATGACCTTTATTAAAACTGTCCAACACAAACCATGAGACCCTGATTACGAGTTGTGGATTGAACCATGAGTCATGGTTCATGTCATCCTATTTTATTTGTCAAATCTTCAGAGAAAGTGTACCAACCCACCAAATCATGAAACTCAATCCACGAGCGATAAACTCATCCACAAGTCGTGGATTACCTCATGAAAACATTCCACACTTAATGAATTTTCCAATTCTGTATCCTTGATCATGAACACAATCCACGGATCATAAACAGGACCATGGGTTGTCTTTTTCGTCATGGTTCCCATTCTAGAAACTCCAAATTTCCTTTATCTTCTAGAACCCACTCTACGACTCGTTGTAATGACCTTGTAGATCAATTTTGTGTTTTTGTCATATCTATGTTGTTTTGAGCTTTTGTATACTTACCTCGAACTTATTATGACCAGTTAGAACTATTGGTATAGTTACTAGATTTCTTGTTTGAGAATTATGCAAGTTTGAAAGTTAGTAAGGAGTTAAAACTACTAAAATGAGATTTCTTTCAAAACCCTAGCAAAAATCCTCAATGGGATTCTAATGGTTTTTTTAGTTTCAAAATGGACAGTTCGTGTTGGAGGCTGGTTTGGGCCAAATATTGCAAAATGAGTTCAACTGGAAGCTAAAAAGTGTGTTTCTGTTAAAACTAATCTAAATGTGCTTGAAATGTAAATATGATGACTTGGTCAGCTCTAAAATGTCAAAAACTTTCTAAAATGACCCTTCGCTAATTTTCGAGGTCATTCGGTTGCATTTTAGCAACCTCAGTTATTTTAGTTAATTTTAGCAAAAAAGGAGTAGGGTACTCATTTTTTTGTAAGAGGCTCCATTTGGGAAATCCAGCTGTACTGTTAGATCTGGAACATTGAAATTAGTGTGGTTACACTATTCTTTTGTGCAAAACAGACATCAGATGCCCTGAGAATGGCCCAGAGAAATTTGGATTTGAGTTGATACTGCACCAGCAGCGTTTGCACTCCACGTTCGTGGAGGACAATGTTGTGTTACCGGAGGACCGCATTGGCATAGCTCCATGTTTGCGGAGAACCTCCCATACTCGTAAAGAAAGGTAGTGTCCCCATGCCTCTGCAGTCACAAGGCTCAATCCGCATTCACAAAGAAGGCTTGTGCGAGCTATAAAAGTGCATCAACACTTCGTGACCCGCTTCAAATGCAAAGTTCCCAATCTCATAAAATCCTCGTTTCAAGTCCATTTTTAGCGAATCAAAAGTCCATATGACTCGAAATTTCACAAGGAACATCATGTTGAAGTTGGTTTTGAGATTTGGAACATGATTCAAGGTAATATTGTTATTTTAGCTGTTGTGATTCTCTAAATTTGTGCAAAACTTTAAATGTTGAATTCATAACCGATTCTTGATGAAATTGAATGAAATTTGATCCTAAACTGATCTATTTTCTGAGGGAACTCTGTGATGTGTTGGGTGTTGGCTGTAATTGTCTAGTTTTTGAGAATTTGGACTGAGAAAGTTTTGAGAAGAATATTTTCTCATTAAAGTTTTTCACTTTTTGGGCCCTTTTCTCAGCCTTCTAGGGTCCTTTTTGGGCTGAATTATTGTTTATAAACTCGAGTTGATGTGGGGAACATTTTTTGAGTTTTAATGTGGTTTTTCAGGCATAATTTCAATTTTTCCCATTTTTAGGCACTTTTGGCCTAGTTTTAACCATTTCTTAAGATCAAACAACCAACCTGACTGCGTTGTTATGGTAAATTATATCTTTAATAGTGGAAAAACGTCAATAGATCATTCAAAGAGGAAAAAGTCAACCGGAGCAATTCTAGGCATCGGCAGCCAGGTAGGCTAGGCTTTTCCCTACCTTTAGACTAGGGGTAATTGTATGCATATTGAATTGAGATGTATGCTACATGTGCCTGGTATGTGTAGTATGTGCTATGATGGGATTATACTCTTATTTACTAGCGATGAATGCTATAGTTTTGATATGTTGTAGTATTATTAATTTCCAGGGGATCCTAATATAGGTTGTGTATAGGTTGATTTCATGAGATGGGTATGTATTCTAACCTATATCACTGTCTATGAGAGCATGCTTTCGATAATTGTTGAGATGTGTTGACTGTGAGGTTACTTGTTGAATTTTGGTCATTCTATGACTTGTTCTGAGCTAGATGTACACCTGTTGGGCCTAGTTGTTATGGAAACGTATGATATCACTATTGTTATTGATTTAAATCTTCATTACATGTGATGAGTTGGGTTACAGCATGTTGGAACCACTTTTATACCGATCATTGTGATATATACCCTGTGTATTATTGTTAGCTGTTGGGTCTATGGTTTATGTATTTAAGATAGACGTTTGATTGTGGTTATCAGAGGGATTGTGATATTTAAGGATACATATATGGTGAGTGTAGTTTCCTACGTAGACTCTAGGCATACTGTTGAGTGAGTGACTATTTGACATCTCATCCTAAATGACGCTACACATCATCGTTTGAGCAGCGATGGCCATGTTTGTAGAGTCCAAGTCTTGGTTGACGCTCCACACCAACTTGAGACCCGGTGACCATGACTATGATGCTTGGTAGAGGATGCAAAATTTAAGGACCAAAAACCAATTGAATTTTAGGTTGAAGACCCCACAAATGTTTTTTAAGGGTGAGACCCAAGGATTGATACTCCGAATTGGGACAGATTGTTGATGTGAGTGAGATACTTTCATCTGGGACTATACGTCCCACCATTACGCATAGATTGTGATGATTTATGTGAAGAGGATTCTTTCTCCCATAGGGGATACATCCCACCATTTTGTAGGCATATTTTAGTTCAGGTTCCACGTGCCGACACAGGTGATACTCCCAAATTTACACTCCAAATGAAGAGTAAAGCAGTCGTTGATCAAATATAGAACCCAACAAGAGTTGGAGTCAATCCCACTAGGAATGCGTGAGAATATATCTATCAGCGCTCAGTTTTAGGTGTAATATCTATTTCCAAAATAAATGTGCATAATGTAAATGGGGTTTTTTGTGTGCTAAGAAAACTAAATTGCAAGGAGATTCTAATAATAACTAGCTAATGGTGACTACTGGAGTTCAACAATTAATTGCAAAACTAGGATTGTGGTCCCCATGACACCAACTTCGATATTCAAATTTAAGGATTCTATGATTGTGATCAAATACATAGACTAAAGCAAGCAGTTAACATCTAATTCACCTTCTGGTCCCTCTTAGGTTCATTTCGTTCATCACTTTCACGTCTCAGAACGTCTACCCATTCAGCTCCTTGCTATGGACCCCAGGATGCTCTCACCTTCCGGTCTCGAGCACTTAGACTAGGTTAACAACCCCAAATTCTATCGTAGGATTCTTTTCCTAATCAGTACATCTCTTTTGGGAATTCAATGAATACAAGCCCACCCTAATGCATCGACTCATTAAGATCTAAATTAAATTAAAGAACTCCCATGATATATATGACGATCACTCTCGAATTTCACCCCAAGTTTGCCTATCTTAATTAGTTAGCATGGTTCCCACAACCCTAGTTGTGGGTTTAACCTAGCGTAATTGAAGAAATCAATTTATAACAAGATGAAGAAATCATAGATAGAACTTACAAATGAATAAGCAAGCAATTCACGAATTACAATCACAAACAAACGAATGCAAACCCACTAATTTGATGAAAAACCCTCAAACATTTTGTTATCTCTTAGAATTCTCTCTCCAGTAGTTCATAATAATGAAAAACAAATTAAAAATGTATATATATATATATATATATATATATTGAAGAAAACTTAATCTAAATTAAAATAGGAAAACTGGTTTTCGGCATAGCTGACGGAGACTACATGGACCGTGAGGCACTTCACAGTCCATCACATGGTCTGTGTGATTTCACTTGGCAATCTCAGTGTTGCCACTTCTTCCCTTCATGGTCACCTTCACGGTCCATAGGATGTCATACGACCCATGGTGGATCCCATGTGACTCCACTTTGCATGATACTTTGCATTTTCCATGGTATCCCACGTCAGCCAGATTGTCATTATCCATGGGACTTACCTTGAGTCTTTTGTTGCCTCTTATGATTCTACAAAGACAAAGTGCTGGCTCACGGTAAGGTTCACGGTCCGTCTCATTCCTCACGGATCGTGTACTGCCACTTGGTGTTGTACTTGGACATTTAATCCATTGCTTCAACGGTCACTATTTCAGATACGTCATCAACATGGTGAGGTACACGACCCGTGTACTACTTCATGGTCTGTGAGTGTCTCTGTAGGTTGTTCCTTGGTGACACCTAGCTCTAGTCATCTGAGTGCATCCTGCCAAAGCCCAAGTACGAGGCCACAGGCGGACCCACGGTCTGTGACAGGGTTCACGAGCCGTAAGGTCTTTCGTGAAGCCTCACTTGGATCAATTTCTATTTTCCTTCATTTAGTGGCTCCTTCTCTCATCTGGACGGCAGGTCCTATGGACCGTGTCAGGCCACACGGCCTGTGAGGGTGCCTGTGTGGGCCTTACTTAATCCAGTTTTCTCATTTTAAGTCTCCTTCTTGCCCAAATGCATGCCTCAACCTCACTCCTGAAAAATACCACTAAACAAAACATTAAACACACAATTTTGTTTAAGTACTCGCAAAAGTTCTAAGTTAAAAGTGCTATCGGAGTTGTATTTTCATGACTCATCAACACCCTCAACTTAGAATTATTGCTTGTCCTCAAGTAATGACCAAACCACATATCATGACACACAAATACTACCCTCCAACTGAAACATACAATAACCCCTAAATCAATCACATACACCCAGAAAGTAAACTCAACATATACGTGCACCCAAACAGACTTACATAGATCAGGTTAAGCATCACATCACATCCAGTTGGTCCACATATGCTCAAGAACAAAGAAGATTAGTTGGTTTGGCAATCAGATAGTGCATAGATAGCGCCCTCACTATAAAGAAGTCTCACTCACCGTATATACATACAACACAGAAACTGGAATGTAGACACTCGTGCTCACTAAAGACTTTTAGTAAACCCACGAGTACAGACCATATGCTTGCCCTTATTTTTACCACTCTAACTCTTGAATAACCTTATTAGTATCACATTAGGACTTTTACAGCTTGTAATGTAGGCTCGGGTTAAGGTGTGGTACATTTAGGATTAACGTGACTAATTTACCCCTCTAAGACACTACTTTGGCTTAGGCCTCAACTCTCTTCACCCAAATTCTTATTGTCCCCTACTCTCTCTGCTGTCGGGAGTGTTTCCACTTTTCTTCATTCTTTTTCTCTCTTTTTTTTCTTTTTTTTAATTGAAGATTTTTTTTAAAAATAAATATTTATTTTTATTTTTGTGGTTTCACTCCCAAGATTTTCCTTTCTTTCCATCACATAACTTTTTTTCCTTTTTATTCTTCTGCTTTTCCTCAATAGCCACCCTCAACTTACGCTTTTGGCCTAGGCTGAAGTGTACAATGTCTTTTTAAAAGGACCAGGGCCAATAAAAGTCACCCTCAACTGAGATATTTTCTCTAGATTGAGGTTCACAGTGTCCTTGGAGAGACTAGGGCCAAAGTAAGGATTCACAAATCGACAAGGGATATGAGTTGGGTGATAACAAAGAAAAGGTTTATTCAGACTCAACTTTTTGGTTCAAAGGGAATAACTTTATTTGGTTAGTTTATTTTAGGCTGAGTGGCTTTACCCAAAATTGGCCTAAGATCCTCTCCTAATCTAGTTATTCAATTGTTCTAGTGGGACTAACCGGGCAAGTTCTAATTTACAAGCATGTCAATCGAATTCAGACAAATAGGCTCACATGCACATGACACATATCCTACACTGTTTAGTGTTTAACCAAAACGATCATACTTTATCAAAATACCAATTGGAAGATGTTTGTAATGCTTTATAGAGATCTCAAAGGTTACACTGGATGGGGTGCATGGATATACAAGCTTTGGGTGGGTTAGTCATACAAATCATGGGTTACTATAGACTCTTATCAAGACTTATACTAATGCAAACAATACAACCTAAACATGCCAGTTCTACTAGATAATCTACCTGAGAGAAAAAAAACATGGGAACAGAAACTCCCATGTGGCAGGAATGCCCCACCCCCACCGAACAGATAGTGCAATGCCCTCAATGCACAAAAAATAAGAAATACCAAAACAAAGGGGTAGGACATACCTGAGATGCCCTAGGCATCAAGCTAATCAACATTAATACGATGTGACCCTCTAATGGAATGATCTCCATCAAAGGGCAAGGCCTAGCCAAAAGAACTCCCAGAGGCTCCAGCTACATCCGCCTCATAAGGAAGCCTTTCCCGCTCTACCTATTCCGTAGCAGCCCGTCTTTGGGCTCTAAGCGCCTTGCGTAATTACTTCTCTTCCGCCTCCTTTGCATCGGGATGGTGGGTTGTTCTGCTGAGACCTCTTTTTATCATTCCCTTTACGCCTAGGGGCCTCAGGTTGTAGCAGCAGTTGGTACTAGAGGAAAACCCAAATAATCTCCCAAAGATGGTGTAGGGGTTGGGGTAGAAAATAAGTTCATCAGTGACTCTGCCAGAGGAGGGGTGTTGTAGTGAGCAATGAGCACGACTATCTATTTATACATTTCTGCGACCGTGTTCATAATATTTGCCGCCTCCAGTCCTGACAAGCTATTGAATCACTCATTGAAGTGCCCCTCCAAGTTGTTCACCTAGTTCTAGAGAATAGCTATCTGGCTCTGAATGTCTGTGCGGAGCGATTTCACAGCTTGATTGACATGGGTTTGAACTACCGGTGGCATCCTCTCAAAGATCTGATATACTATGGCCCGAGTTTGTCTCTGGTCATTGACCAACCTGGCTAGAAACTCATTAGGATCATAGACATATCCCAGTGCCATAGGTGCCTGTGAACTGCTGCCCTTGGGCTATTTTGAAGCCTTACCCATCGATGGAACACCTAAAAAACCTTCAAATACTATAGGTTGTTGGAGTCGGCTATAAGAAATATGGTCGGGCCACCAGGCCACTGTACTCTGGTCTGAAAGAGCAGATTATTAACATCTTTGATCAAGACTATGTTGACCGCTGAAGAAGGAAAACATTTTCAGTCCAGATACTTAGGGGTTGAGACACGACCCTACTGGCAGAGGGCTCTAATCTAGTAGGTAAATGGGAAGGATGCCCAGTCACTCAATGCCCTATCCCTAATCTCCGTAGCAATAACTCAACCTACATTAATAGGATATCAAGGAATTAGATATGCTACAAGTGATGCCTATGACAATTGGAAGGTGTTATCATTCAAGGTGGGTTGCAGGCGGGCACGCACCACAGACCACCAAAACTTGGTCAGAAATGTGAGGGAGGCCTTTGAAATGAGGATCTGCGAGTCGGTGACCAAAGCATCATCTGCACCTTGCAAAGCTATCTGTTGTGCAATCCATGTCACTACAATGATCCTAGACTCAGGATCTGCCATCATTGCCTCCTCATAAACTTGGTGGACTTTAGCCGCATATAACCCATCAGCTGGCACAGTATAGTCCGCCCCATGCAAGAACCTATTGATAGTGCCTCATAAATGTCCACTGCCATACCTCGAACAGACACATGCTCTAGTTGGGCCAATTTCATGGCCATATGTCACCTAAGCCTTTTGGAGATGCCCCTCCCACAAAGTTTATAAGGTCAGCCGCATATGATGAATAAAATTCCTGAATAAGGGCTAGACCGTAGAATCTCGGGCTTTGGGCCATCCACCCAAACAGGTGGAACTCAAATGCAACTTTAATTTATGGCACCAAATCCAGTTGGTCTGTCAACACGCGATACTCTAACAGAACCACCCTCCGCTGGAATCCCCCAAAGCCCTTAGTGAGCCCATGAGAAAAAATATTCTTGGCACCCGGGGTGGTCCAACGGGCTCGGAGGAAAATGATGATTAACTTGATTATTTCATCATTCGGAGTCCGGGAGACAGTATAATGGATGGCTTCATCATCGTTCTCTCTGAGTTCAACCTCATCGGTGTTTGCGTCCTACTGAGGGCCTTCAGGAGTAGAGATGTGCTCCTTCTCTTCATACTCAGGAGCAGCCTTGTTCTCCTTTTCATCTGCAGTAGGGACCCCCTAGTAAGGCAGGAGGGTCAAGTCTTGGTGTGCTTCCCAGGTTTGAGTGGTGCGAGGGGAGTTTGGAAAGTCATTTTTTGTATAGAGCACCTAATACCCCTCAGAAGAATCATTGCTCGATCCACTACCCGTTCGAAGGCTAGAAGACTCGGTCGGAGAATCGTGCAGACGAGACTCGAGCTCCTTCATGGGGGGTGCATACTTGTGACGTGGGATCATGATACCTGTAGGAAATAGAGCAAAGATACGGTAACCACCTTTGGACTTTATAGGATGACACGCTAATGGGTACTCAGGCTTTCCCTGCGGTATAACAAGTGATAATAATCCTTAAGAGTGGCGTCACTTGGTCTATCATAGGGAAATTGCACCAATTTTACGTACAAAAACTGAAATCATATGAAATTGAAATAACAACCAAACAAAGTCACATAGTACAGCTAGATGGGCCCCTACACGGATTATGTGACGTGCCATGGGTCATGCGGTGGATCGTCTGACCGATCATGGGAAGAGGTGAGAATTGGCACATGGACGGGACCCCTATATGGACCGTGTAATGTGACACGGGTCGTAAGGTGGTCCGTTTGACCAGACTTGGGGTGGTGTGAGACTCAATATCTGAATGGGACTCCTACATGGACCATTTAATGTGACATGGGCCGTGAGGGGGTCCGTATACCGTGACTTGAGATGTTTTGGGAAGGTACCCTCTAGATGGGACCTCACACGGACCGTGTGACTATACACGGGTCGTGGGAAGCACCATGAGGGTAAAGGTATATTTTGTTTTCATGAGGCTCACCTAACGGACCATGACACGGTTTGTGTGAAGGTACACGGCTTGTGAAGGGCACCGTGGGGAATCAACGCAGAAACATTCTGACACTCACCTTGCAAATCTAGTGATTTTGCTCACGGATCAGGTTCCTTAGACCATTCTACACCTATGTCATGCAAAGCACCTATGCTTTCAATAATAAAATGACAAATACATCCTAATTTCACTTCACACTTATGGGGAAACCTTCTAGGGGCCAACAATGGTGGATATTTGCTACCACCCCCTTACCTTACTTAATCTACCATGCCAAGTCACAAATCAAAACCTAGACCTTCAATTTTACACAAGTATTAGGAACATGCAACTTTAATTACACTCAAAAGAAGAAGAAAACAAAATCCACTTACTTGAATTTGAATGAAAATTGACAGTGTGTGAAGAAATTTAAGGCCCAAACCATGGATTGCTCTATGGATCGTGCAAGGAGTCCCTCCTTCATAGTGAAAGAGATAGATTTTGGTAGAGTTGAGATAATATATGTGAGGGGGATGAGAGAAGTAGATAAAATGGGGAATAGAGCATGTGGGGTGTTAAACATAATCAATTTTGACCAGTCAAAACTGGTCTACCCCACCTCACGAGCAGCTACACGGACCGTGAAATGTGACATGGTCCGTTTTGACTATCGTCTAATGCCCCTTTACACTTGTGGCCTCTTACGGTTTTCCATATGGTCTGTATGATGTTACACGGTCCATTTGGCTTTTCGTGTGATGCCACTTGAAACCTGCCGCATTGTCACCTCTGACGGTTGGCTTCACGATCTGTGTGGTTGCACATGGTCCGTTTGGCCATCCATTTGACATGACTTGGAGAGTTTCAAGCACTTACCTGGAGGTGTGTTTCACTGTCAGTATCATGGTTTGTGTGATGACACATGGTTCGTGTACTGACTAGTGACGCTGACCTTCACCGTGTTTTCTCACTTTAAGCTCAGACGAGTATGGTGCCCATCATGGACTTCTTCAGGGACCTCCCCATCACACCTACGTGTACCTGTGATTACAAAAACAATGACAGATGACACTTTTTTTAAAGCATGGGTTGCCTCCCTTGAAGCGCTTGATTTAACGTCGCGGCATGATGCGACTCCTTGACTACTCAAACTATGTCAAGGTGCACTACCTCCACCATGGATACTCAGCAGCAGCACCCAAGTACTTCTTGAAAGCTCCAATGCACCATAAGGGAATAATCAAACAACTTTGTACGGTACAACCCACCTAGACTTGAGCTTTCCTAGAAATAATCGTAGCCTAGAGTTTTATAGTAACACCTTATCGCCCATATTGAAACTACACGGTGTGATGTGCTTGTCGTACTGGACTTTCATCCTGGCTTTGTATAGTGCAAAACTGTCATACGCGTGCAGGAAAAATTCATCCAACTCATTGAATTGGTCAAGTCTCAATTATGTGGCTTCCTCCCAGTTCATGTTCAGCTTCTTCAAGGCCCAAAGTGCCTTACGTTCTAATTCGACTGGCAGATGGCAAGCTTTACCAAACACCAATTGGTACAGTGACATACCAATAAAGGTTTTGTAAGTTGTCTGGTAGACCCACAGTGCATCATCTAACTTCCTATCCCAATCAGTTCTAGATGCATTTATAGACTTGGCCAATATCTCCTTGATCTCCCTATTTGAAATTTCAACCTGGCCACTAGTCTGTGGATGATAGGGTGTGGTGACCTTATATTGGCGGACTCCATACTTGGCTAATATCACGCAAAAGATCTTGTAACAGAAGTGGGTCCCCCTCTTGACTGATGATGGTTTTAGGAGTCCCGAATCTGGAAAAGATATTTCTCCTCAAAAACTAGGCTACACTCTTAATCTCATTATTTGGTAGTGCCACCACCTCTACCCACTTTGAGACATAATCAACCGACACCAAGATATAGCTCATGTCGTATGAGCTCAAAAAGGGGCCCATAAAGTTGATGCACCAGACATCGAATATCTCAACCTGTAGGATAGGTGTCAAGGGTATCTCCTGGCAAATAGAGATGTTGTTCTGGCGCTGGCATTGATCACATCCCTTCACCAAGTCATGGGTGTCCCTGTAAAGGATAGGCCAGTAGTACCCACATTGTAGTGTCTTCTTGGCGCTCCTAGCACTACCATGGTAGACCCCCACTGGGGAGGCGTGATAGGCCTTCATTATACTCATCATCTCTTTCTCAGGGATGCACCTCCAAATTATCCCATCAGCACATGTGCGGAACAAGAATGGTTTGTCCCAAAAGTACCTGCGCACATCATGGAGAATCCTTTTCCTCTGGTGAAAGGTTAGGTCCTTGGGCATGAGGTCCTCACCAAATAGTTAGCATAATCAGCAAACCAAGGAATTAAGTTAACAAAAGCGGCTACTACATGATCATCGGGGAAGGAATTGTTGATGGTCAGTGAGTCTGCACCTCGGAACTCATCCTCTAGCCTAGAAAAGTGGTCCACTACCTGATTCTCGATCCCTTTTCTATCTTGCACCTCGAAGTCAAACTCTTCCAACAATAGGACTCACCTTATCAATCTTGGCTTGGCATCTCTCTAAGCCTTGAGGTATCTCAAGGTTGCACGATCAGTATGCACAATCACTTTTATGCCTAAACGATAGGCCCAAAATTTGTCAAATGCATATTCTACTACCAACATCTCCTACTCAGTCACAATTTAATTCCTTTGAGCTTCATTGAGGGTCTTGTTAGCATAGTAGATGGGATGAAATACCTTGTTGTGCTTTTGACCCGACACAACACCCATATCACTTCTACTAGCATCACACATTATCTCAAATGGGGCTGACTAGTCAGGAGCAACTACCACAGGCGCAATAATCAACTTGTGCTTCAAGGTCATAAATACTTGGCTGTAGCTTTTGTCAAACTGGTTCCTCTAGTTCTATGAATCTGAATTTGTCTATTCTTTGCAGGTATGTCCATGAGTACGCCTCTTCATGGACGAAGAGGGGAATGGGTAGGGATGCATAGTTAATCCTGAGTAGAGAGCAGTTCCTTGAGACCGAGGGGCTGATATCAGAGGCCCTAGTACCTCCACAGCTGGAGGCACCAACTCCCCCAACCATTACTACAGCGACACCAGAGGTGCCATCCATTCTTAGACAGATCCTGGTAGTGCTTGGAGTCGTACAGCAGGGTGTGATGCCAGCTTTAGCTCCCCCAATGAAGGCTACTATAGAGCCTATTTTTTGAAAGGCCCTGGATCAACTAGAGGGACTAGTGCAGTTTTAGGACCAGCGGTACTTGGGTACTTTTTTAGATTGGCCCCGACAAGGTTTTTAGGAGCTATAGGGGAGGATGCACAGGCATTTCTGATAGCCTTCATAGAGCGATTACAGGCCTCCAAGGAGGGTTTAGCAAGGTTGGACTAACCAACCATATCAGGCAGCATTACAGGCTTCCAAGGGTGGGCAACAGGGCATGGGTACTTCTAGTAGGGGTGATTCCTTATATCATGTTGGACGCAAACAAAGGGAGAGTAACTTTACTTTTTTAGGTCCAGCTGGATCATCATTTGCTGGTAGTCAGACTCCCAGGGCTATATCAGGTTGTTTTGGGGGTGGGGCACCAGATCATGGGCTCTGGAACTGCCCTAGGCAAAGAGCATAGGCAGAGAGCAGTACTTGCCGCCCCATAGCCCCCAGATCAGCTTCTACACTAGATGGTTGGGGCAGGAGTCAGGATCATGGTTGCTGGTATGATTAGTACAAGGACCAGCAGGGTTCCAGAGGCCCATCAAGGGCGGTAGAGCCGGGGGCAGCAGTGATGTTCGAGGAGGAGGCTATCAAGGCCACTTTTATACTTCACTAGCATGAATGATGTCACCCAAGGTACACCTCTTTTTTGTAAAGTTAAAGCTGTCATTGTCAAGATATATACCTAACCGAGTTTAGTGTAGATCCTACAGGGAGTGTGGTAGACTCAGGGTAATTTCAAGAAAGTCAAGTTAATTAACCTCCTCATCTCCAAAAAAGGGGGGTTTATGTAATTTGCTAAAATTATTAAACCTAAACTAAAATGAGTGTTGTGAAATCAGTAGAAGAAGTAACTAAGGATTGTGTTCCCCATGATTTTCTAACTCGGTATTATCAGATAATCGTAATCATTTTTAGTGTGTAGCATGTATAATGATAAGTTAAGTTTACCAAACCCTTTGATCCAGGTAAGAGGTAAATTTCACTATATGAGTTGATCAATCCCCGCAGTGTGACATTACTAATCCTTACTTATTATTCCAGCACAACCTCTATTTGATCCAGTTTGTTTGATTAGATTTGAAAACATCAATTAAATCTTATTAATTACTCTCTTTTCCCATCCATTACTACCTTGATCCAGTTAGTAACAACTAGGAAAATTCTAAAGTTAGCCACCCATTAAAAAGTAATCAAAACAAAGAGAAATAATTCATACATGGATGCACACTTTCTAAGAATTATGAGTTATCTGGTTGTACCTTGTTAGTTTTTCATGGTTCCCATAACCTTAGCTGTGGATTTAGCTATGAATGATCATTGTAGAAGGAGAAATCATGTTAAAGAATAGCATAATTAATCACACAATGATGAAGTTAATAACAAGAAAATCTCAATCTCCAATAAATCACAATGTATAAAATTGATGATAAAATCACCAAAGAAGAGTTCTCCAAATGTTTCTCTACTATTTGTTCTCAAAGTGGTGTGTCCTTTCTTCTAGAAAATCCTAAAAATTTATTTATAATAACTAGAAACCAAAACAAAATAGGAAAACTGAGTCCGCAGGCACTACGATATGGGTTATGGGTCGTACAGAGTTCTACAACCCTTACTGGAGCTTCATAAACTTTATTCTTCAAAACTAGATGCCACTTCTACGAGACCTTTCTGTGAGCCATATTTTGACTTATGGCCCGTATAGGGTTTCATCTGATGACTTTTCAGAAAATCCCAAAATCTGATCCTCAGGGTACGGAACCTCATCTATGACTTGTACAAATTTTCACGGCTCGTCTGATAGTTCAAAGATGTAACTTTGGAAAATGGACCCTTCACTGGATCCCAGCTACGAAACCACTCTACAGCTTGTAGAATCATCCATGACCCGTAGAGTGTCTCGTACTCTCTCAAAAAGCTACAATTCTGCAAACTTCAGCCTAAAATCATGTCACCTTTGTAATCCAATATAAAAACACATCAAACCCATAAATATCGATTTGAGAACACACATAATTCTATGTTTTATGTATCAAAAGTGTTATATTTTGGCAGCACATCAACACCCTCAACTTAAAAAATTTTCTTGTCCTCATGCGACGGACTTAATCGACATAAACAAATAGTAACACACAGACCTCAATCCAATGACATACTTTATCTCAAAATCAAGCACAAATACCCATACTACTCATCAATGCATATTAGATAGTCATAAAACAAACCAATGTATATCAATATATGTGACAGCACAACTATGACAAGCAAGACAACCACAGATAAGTAATTATCACTGAAAAAGCCTAGAATTAGTAGTGCAATGCAAGTACCCTCACCAAAAAAGTCCCACATCCAACTCATGATAGTATTTTCAGAATCAATTCTTGGGATTATACAAAATCACTCACACTCACAATAGATATTCAAACACTATGCTTAATACTATATGGTTGCCCCTATACTCACAACTATAACCATCGACTACTTGGACTAGGATCACTTATAGGACTTTCTTGGCTTGTAACGTAGGCTTAGGGGGCTTTGGTATGATACTTTGGGAACATAGTGACTAACTGCCCTCCTTGACACTGCATTATTCTACACTTTTACCCTACCAACACTCAATATTTTTCAACTCATTCTCCTTTTTTTCAATTTTAAGCTTTTCTAGATTCTTTATTCTCATTCTTAGCTCATGGCCTTTTGTTTTTCACATTCTTTTTCTTTTTAGCTAATTGATTAGGCATCTATTTATTTTCCTCACACCCACAGCATAAGTTTTATCCCTTTTTTTCTATATCACTAGCTTCTACCCCATTTCGTGTGACTTTGTTCACACCAACCACCTTAAACTCAGGCTTTTGGCCTGAGTTGAAGTGAACAATATCAAACCTATGAACTAGGGCCACATTTGGTAACCACCTTCAACTTAAGTTGTTTGCCTTAGTCAAGGTGCACAATATTCAAAGAAGAACTAGGGCCAATTTCAAAGAAAGAGTACATGTCAGGCTCAAACATTCAGAACAAGGGATACATTCTGCATTTGGTTGGCCATTTAGGCTAAGTGGACTAATATGAACAATGACCTAAGATCCTTTCCTAACCAACTAACCTACTGTCTAAGTCAGAGTAATAGGACATGTTCTGAACCAAAATACAGTATAAGAATTATGCAAATAAGCTCATACATACTTGCCTCTAATTATACTATCAACTCAAACTCTCAAATAATGTTTTTTACAAGAATTAGACCTTGCTTGTTAGAACAAGCACTGTCAATAATCAATATTACGTGGTTGTTATCACCTACTCAAAAATTTTGATGGGTATCCTTTTTCAACAAAAACTAACATATGCCATAGACCTTAGTATAATATGCTACTATTACTACCTACACATCCTAAACATACCGGTTCAACAGAAAGTAAATGTCCTTAGGGAAAAATAACACAGGCAAGAAAAGCCTTCAAGCTCAAAAATTGGGATAGTTATGGGTCTTGTCTATGCAAACTTCACTGAGGCCTATAACTACCCATACCCTATCGAAAAGAATTGTATTTTCCTCAATCCACAAAATATAATAAAATCAAAATATAGGGGTCAAAAAATATACATGGGCGCCTAAGTGCTAGTCTCTAGTTGTGTTTGACCACCCTTAACCTGCCTGGTGGTCTCCTAACCTGTGGTAGCATGTCCAAAGGGTTCAGTATCTCTCATCCTCTAAAGCTCATAAACCTGCCAGGCCTGCGCATCTACAATAGAGCCCCGCCTAGCAATCTTGATATACATCTCTATAAACTCCGCCTCTTGCCTTAGGGCATCTAGATCATTAGTCTCGAAATGGGGCCTCTTTTCAGAGACACAAAGTGGTACCTCCTTAGTGGATAAAAGATCAACGAATGCCTCAGTAGCAATATTAGGAATAAAAAATACCACTAGTGATATGGCTGCTCTCATCTCAGCCTAGAGTTACTGAATTTTTGACTGCATCGCAGTCATATCAGAAAGTTGGGTTGAAGTACAACTCTATTCTACTCTCCGCTCAAACGCATCTATGCAGCCATGTACTTGTCTCAACCTCTTCTAGATGGTGGTTGCGCAGTGCGTCCTCATGTGCTCCTCAGCCTCTAAAATGGCATGGCAAACCCAAGGCTTGAGTTGTTATAGTAATTGGGCCAACTGAGTTTATGCCCTGACCAATCTCTGCACCATGGTCTGAATAGACACTGTCGACATGTAAACCATGCCAATAGGTGAGGTTTGTTTAGGCACGACCTCTGGCATAGAAGTGGTAGTAGTAGTGGGAACCTCCTTTCTAACAACTTCAATCTGGGGTCCCTCTGTGGTAGGAGTAGCATTAGTGGAAAAGATGGAGGCTCAAACAGTGGTGGTGCAGGAAACATCTCTGGTATATGGACTGGAGGTTATGGTGCTCGCCAAAGTGCCACCGGATTATCAATATCCTTGATCAAGTTTGCATCTAGTATTCTCTGAACCTCAATCAGAGTATCCACCTGATACATACTACCCACCCTTGCTATTAAGCATAGTCTGTAGATCGAGGCAAGGAAATGGGATAGAGGTGGATCTCTTTAGGGTCACTTATTGAATTTGCTCTACTATCAATATGGCCCAATCAATGTCATAACCATCCAAAATGCTAGCAACACGTACTATGCGATATAGTGTGAGTGTATTATCCACATGTGTCCACTGGATCTGTGATCTAACCACAGCCCATCAAAATTTATCGGTGAAGTTGAGTGAGGCCTTCATTATAGATGTCGATGAGGTAAAAAACTACTCAGGGTCTTGGCCCTGCTCTATAATGTGATCGGAAATCTATCTCATCAAAGAGCCCATGCGGGCTGTATCTTTCATCAAGATCTGGTCCTGAGTTTGGCTCAGTTTATAGTCGAACTCTTTAGTTGATATCAAAGCATCATATTGGGGATAAAATAAAACCTGATAGATGGTGACCTCAGATATATCAATGGAGAATCCACTCACCATTGTTTGTATAAGTCATGGTTGTGTCAGGTATCCCTTCCCTTTTGTAATTAAATAAGCAACGGTTGTTGCGTATGACGCGTAGAACTCTATAAACATTGTCAGGGAGTACCACTCCTAATGATCTACTAGCCACTCCAACCTATATTAGGTTGTGGTATCTCAAATCCTTGGGACACTATCAAGCCCAGTAATAATAAGTTGAGGCTCCTCAAATATTGTTTGGGCCTGGCGACCCTGCTCATCATGTTATTTATCCTAATGGTACACCGGCTGCATCCCGGGCATGCACTATCTACTGTTCAAGGCATCTAAGGATGATGGTGTTGTCGGGGTGGACTCTACAGCGTCAGACTTTGACTTATTTCCTTTATTGGAGCTATATCTCTCTCCTACTCTGGACCTTGACCCCTCTCTGGTAGAGGTCATCTGGATGGAGCTTCTATATTTGTCACCTCTCTCATCAAACTAGAGAGGCTGAGCAACTGTGGCCAATGTATGGGATGACACTATCTTCCTAGTAGTTGCTCGAGTTTGTCGTGGCTCAATACTCATATTAGGTTTGACACCAAGCTCCTCTACTGAGCCACTACATTCAGGAGCAGACTCAGAGTTTAAGGGCTCATCACATAGCCAGTCCCGCATGGCTCGTATCTTGTCATGTCTGGGTTTTGGAGCCATAGTACTTATAACCACACAAGTAGCACAATTGTTAGCCCCACACGTATAGGAATGAAACGAAAGATGAGCCATAGGGAAAACTATGGGTCATTGTCAAGATACATAACCTAACCGAGCTACTCGTTAAAAAGTAATCAAAATGAAGAGAAATAATTTATACATGCATGCACACTTTCCAGGAATTATTATCCGGATGTACCTTGTTAGTTATTCATGATTCCCACAACCCTAGTTGTGGATTTGGCTATGCATGGTCATTGTAGAAGGATAAATGAAGTTTAAGAATAGCATAATTAATCACTTACAATGATGAAGTTAAGAACAAGAAAATACCAATCTTCAAGGAATCATAATGTATAAAATTAATGCTAAAATCACCAAAGAAGAGTTCCCCAAATGTTTCTCTACTGTTTTTCTCTAACTGGTGTGTCCTCTCTTCTAAAATAACCTAAAATCTATTTATAATAACTAGAAACAAAATTAAAACGAAATAGGAAAACTAAGTCAATAGGCACTGCAATCAGTGTTATGGGTCATACTGAGTTCTACAACCCGTACTGGGGCTTCGTAAACTTCATTCTTCAAAATTTAGTTGCACTTCTATGAGACTTTTCTGTGCGTCGTATTCTGACTTATGACCCGTATAGGGTTTCGTCTGATGACTTTTTAGAAAATCCCAAAATTTGATCCTCAAGGTACAGAACCTCATCTATGACTCATAAAACTTTTCATGGCTTGTTCGACAGTTCGTAGATGTAACTTTAGAAAATAGGCCCTTGATTGGATCTTAGCTATAAAACCTCTTTACAGCTCGTGGAAGTATCCAAGACCCATATAGTGTCTTGTACTCTCTCAAAAAGTTGTAAATCTCACGACCTCAGCCCAAAATCATGTCCACTCTATAATCCAGAAAACAATAAACATAAAAACACATCAAACCCATAAATATCGCTTTTAGAACACATAAAATTCCTAGTTTTAAGCATAAAAATGTTGTATTTTTGCAATACATCAGGGTCGAGGCTGAGGCTTCTAACCAAGATATATAAGTATGATATTATATGTCACAGCTAGCTTCAAACTTATTTGATCCAGGCTCCACCTTTTCTTATGTATATATATATTATGTTCCTCGTCTAGGTGTGACTCCCAAGCCTTTATCCTCTCGGATTCGCATATCGACTCTAATGGGGGATTCACTTGTGGTTGATTGGGTTTGCAAAGGTTGTATGGTTACTCTTTAGGGTTTTGATTCTTGGGATGATTTGATAGTGTTTGATATGCTAGATTTTGATCTTATTATTGGTATGGATTGCTTGGCCCCACATTATATTATGTTAGATTATTATGACAAGACTAGTACTTGGCGATATCAGGGATGTCCCTAGTGATTTGGTAGGGGCCAGTGAGTAGTGTTCTGATGGATATTATATCATATATTCAGGCTCAGAGATTGATTTATATGTTTGTTCAGCTTATTTGTCCTATGTAGGTGATGTTACTATTGAGACTTCTTCTATGGGGTTCGTTCCGATTGTATGTGAGTTACCTGATGTATTTCTAATATTTTTGTCTAGGTTTTCGCTGGTACAGGAGATTGATTATGCCGTGGTGGTTGAGCTAGGCAATAAGCCCATATCTATCCCTGTTTACCAAATGGCTCCTATAGAGCTTAAAGAGCTCAGTACTTAGCTCTAGAGTTTGCTAGATTTGGGATTTATTTGACTGAGTATTTCTCCCTTGGGAGGTCCTATCTTGTTTTTGATAAACAAATACGGGACTCTCAAGATATATATTGATTATCGGTAGTTGATCAAGGGGATGGTGAAGAATCATTATCCTTTATCGCGTATTGATAACTTGTTTGATCAATTACAGAGATTAGTAGTGTTTATGAAGGTTGATATGTGTTTGGGGTACCATCAATTGAGGATCTGGGTAGAGGATGTTCAGAAAATTTCCTTCCAGACCCATTATGGGCATTATGAGTTCCTAGTCATGCTTTTTGGGCTAACAAATTACCCTGTAGGATTTATAGATTTGGCAACTTGAGTATTTTGGACATATCTAGACTCTTTTGTGTTGGTTTTATTGATGATATTCTGGTAAATTCATCGAGTCGAGAGCATCATGCCCAACACCTCCATATCGTGCTTTAGACACTCCTGAATCACATGTTGTATGATAAATTTTCTAAGTGTGAGTTTTGGCTCGAGTCTGTAACTTTCTTGGATTATATGGTGTCCAGCGAGAGTATTAGTGTGGATCTGGCTAAGGTCGAGGCGATTCATAGTTGGCGTTGGCTTATTTCAGTGATAGAGATTTGGAGTTTTGTCGGGTTAGTAGGATATTACAGATAGTTTTTTAGGGATTTTCAACCATTGTTGCTATGTTGACTTGGTTGACTCATCATGGTGTGCCTTTTATGTGATCAAATGAGTGTGAGGCCAATTTTTAGAGACTAAAGCAGTTGTTAACTATTGCTCTTGTTCTGACTCTCCTTGTTGAGGGAGAGAGATTTATGGTATATTAGGATGCCTCCCATATTGGGCTAGGTTTTGTATTAATCAGTCTTTATTGGTTGATCAGATTTGGGCTCGTCAATTATAGAATGCTACAGGGCATTGGGGGTCAGGCTATAGTTAATACAAATGGAGTCCTTAGGTTTGACAGTCGGTTGTACATTCCTAGAATAGGGGATTTGATACTATTGATTATATAAGAGGCACATGATTCTAGATATTTTATTCATTTGGGTATAGCTAAGATGTACCGAGACATGAGGCAGCATTACTAGTAGGATGGTATGTGGAGAGATATTATAGAGCATGTGTCGTATTATCTCAGTTGCCAGCAGGTAAAGGCTGAGCATCAGCGGCTTGGTGGCACACTTTAGCCATTGCCCATTCCCAAGTGGATGTGGGAGTGGGTGACTATGGACTTTATTATAGGGATTTCTCATATTTTTAGGGGTTATGACAGCATTTGGGTGATAGTTGATCAGTTGACTAAGTTGGCATACTTAATTCTGATCCGTTCTACCTTTAGTGTCGAGCGGTTAGCACGTATTTACATTCAGGAGATAGTCCAGTTGCACAGGGTGCCCATATCTATCATATCTGATCAAAGGTCATAGCTTACCTCTAGCTTTTGGAGAGCTTTTCAGCGAGAGTTGAGCACCCAGGTTGATTTGAGCACAACATTTCACCCTCAAACTGATGGCCAGTCCGAGCGCACTATTTAGGTTCTAGAGGATTGTCACGACCCGGATAGGGGGCCTAGATGTGACATGGCGAAGGAGAACCCAAAATTCCTCGATCAAGCCATCATAGA
>JBCEWC010002234.1:0-35634 GCA_038996855.1 Solanum aculeatissimum
TCTTTAAATTATGAATTTAAGCTTTCTTTAATTATGGGTTCTTTAAATTTTGATATATTCTATTGAATTGAGTTGTGGATTGTAGAAATTAGCTGATTTAAAGTTTATTTAAGTTTGGATTCTATAAAATTTCATTTGAATTGATGAAGGTCAAATTATGCTTGTTTCCTTACTCTTGAACTATACATGGGTAGTGTTTAAACGATGATTTAAATGTTGATTTAACTTGAATCCTTTATGGAATACTCTTGATTTGAATTTAAAGTATGAATTCAAGTACTCATGCTATTCTCATTATCAATCATGGCATTGTATGCATGAACATGGATTTTCATGAAGGATTTGATGTGGGCTAAGTCCCAAATATGTTTATGACTACGATTATGAACAAGTATGGATTATGAAAAGAATGTGATCACATAATATCTATGATATGGCTCTTTGAGCAACTATGGGTGTTTACACCATCATGTTTGACAAGTATATAGCTACTCTTATGCATGAAAGTATGATCATGACATGTATTTGACTCTTGTTAAGTATGCATGAAGGTAATGAAGGTTAATTTGACTTTTAAGCCCAATTATGCATGGTTTGACGTTCAAGTGTCAAGTTTCCATTTTAAAGCATGTATATGTATATGTATTCTTGTGGGATGTGGGCTTAACACCGAGGGATTGAAGTCGGGGTGGGCTATCTCCACATGGTCCATACTCCTTTCTGTCAAACTATGTGCCAACATAGGTTGCTATCAAAATGGGTGTTGTTCCCGTAAGGTATGCCTTGATATGATATGATATGCTATGTTATGAAAATCCTTTCGAAATGACCAGTTCGTAAGGAAGGTGACCATCACACCAAAATGACTGGGTCGTAAGGTGTGGTGTAGGTTACCTTTGGCAAGTAACCTTCTCCGATCTAATGGGAGGTCGCATTGGGTGAATTCATGTTGTAGTTCACATGGATTTGAGATGTCGGTTATGGTTACATCCCCTCTATACTATAAGCATTATGTCACTTCATGCATCATGGTTATCATGGCATATTGATATACTATTCTTCCTTATATTCTCTTTCTATGTATGTGCCCTTATCATCTAGGTCGTTTATAGGTTCGTGTGCATATGCATTTACATGCCCATATACTATGTGCTTTATTGTGCTAACCTATACTCTTTGTCTACATGTTCTAACCATGTAGGGATCGATGACGACCTCTATCTTCCATTGGACGATGAGTGATAATCCTTGAAGCTACTTGCTTGTGGTGAGCCTTTTTGTTGAAGGGCAATAGCTACTTTTTATCTTCCTTGTATTGTTTTATTTTCCTTACTTTATGACGTGAGGGTGAGCCTGAATTATGTCGAGGCCCCATTCTATCTTATGGAGAGACTATGTTGGACATGTTAAGTTCTTGCACATTGTATTATGTTTTGTTGAGATATTATGGCTATTGATATTTGATTATGGGAATGATGTTCCGATTATGCTTATGATTATGTATTTGGACTTGTAAATGTTGGGAATGTGCTTATGTGGAAAGTCCCCTAACCCGGTATGCCCCCATAGCTTGAGTCCTACTTACCCGCCCCTTAGAAATACTTGTTATGTGCTATATGATCTATTTTCATCCCACTCCCGGAAACATCCCCATAGCTTGAGTCCAAAGCCCCATTCTCCCTAGAAATATGTGCTATGTGTTTACTTTTCCGCGCTTCCGAACCGATGATGTGAGTAATGATGCTATGATTGCTTGATTGAGGACTTTCGGGTTCTTCTTCGCCATGTCACATCTAGGCCCTACTTTCGGGTCGTGACAGAAAAATACCAAAATAACCCTTTAGAAAAAGTTATAAAAAGTCATCCGTGAAACCCTTTATGGCCCGTGAAATATTCCACGACTCGTGGGTCACTTCCGTGAACTTTTAGGCATGTTTTTTAGGTTACTGGAACCTTTCACGAGACCTATCCACGATCCTTATAATACTTTACGACCCATAGATGGATTCGTTAGGTCTGGGATTTTTTGGACCTTTCCAAAAAACCTAACTTTACGGGTCGTACTTTGATTCACGACCCATATATGGTTTCGTGGAATCACCTTTCTCTGGCAGTATTCAATAAAATGGTCATAACCTTTGACTCCAAACTCCAAATGAGGTGAAACCAGTTGTGTTGGAAACCTAATGCAAAAAGATTCCATTTGGTAGGTCATAGGCTACGTAATTCTTTGTGTGCTAATAGTTATGATAGTTTAAAGTTGACCCTTGCATAATCTATCACTATAAACTCAATTTATAGGAAGGTTTTGAACTCGGCTAAATGTTGGAAGTCTCTTATGACCCTAATACACTTCTCATATATAAGAATGAGTCTCGAAACATAGGTACATGTGAGGATAGAGTTACGGGGTGTAACAATATCTCCCTTTTGGGATCATTCGTCCTCGAATGATGAGCAACTTAGGACTCATCAAGAAGAAGCACCATCAAGAACTCGAATGCTCGGATACTCGAATACTCATACTCCAGAATTAACTTCAACTTCAGATGTAAAATTGAAAGACTATTTCTAACATCATCATTAGGCACGAATACAATTAAATACATGCATACTCATAGACTCGAAAAGGGCATTAGCTCGGAGATAAGAACTCAACAATGGAAAAGTAACTCAGAGAATAGAAATGAATCATTACCATCAATTTCATCATGTAAAGGAACGAACAGGTAGGGGTATCTAGCCTTCATATCCTCTTCAGCTTCCTATGTAGCCTCTTCAACAGATTGACTTCTCCACAACACTTTTACTGATGCAACCTTTTTAGTTCTTAACTTGCGAACTTGACGATCCAGGTTTTGGCCTATAATCTCTTCATAACTCAAACTATCCTTCACTCCAATGCTTTCAACAGGTACAACCAAGGACGGATCTCCCAAACACTTCTTAAGCATAGAAATGTGAAAGACCAGATGGATGGCTGTTAGCTCTTGTGGTAACTTCAACTCATAAGCTACATTTCCCACTCTTTTCATAATTTAGTTGGGACGAATGTATCGAGGACACAACTTTCCCTTTTTCCAAATCTCATTACACCCTTCATGGGTGACACTTTCAAGTATACCCAATCATTCACTTCAAACTCTAGGTTCCTTCTCCTAACATCAGTGTAGGACTTTTGACGACTCTGGACAGTTCTCAATATCTCTTGGATGACCTTTACTTTATCCATAGCTTAGTGAACCAAGTCTGGTCCAATCAATCCTACTTCACCTACCTCAAACCATCCAATCGGTGACCTACATCTCCTCCCATATAAAGCCTCATATGGAGCCATCTGAATGCTCGAATGGAAGCTGTTGTTGGAGGCAAACTCAATCAGAGGTAAATGGTCATCCCAATTACCCTTCAATTCAATGTCATAGGCTCTCAACATATCCTCTAGGGTATGAATTGTGCATTCTGCCTGGCTATCAGTCTAAGGGTGAAAAACGGTGCTAAGATTCACCTTCGAACCCAAGCCTTTCTTGAAAGATCTCTAAAACTATGCAGTAAATTGGGCTCCTCTATCTGAGATGATAGACTAGACAAACAAACTCCATGCAGTCTAACAATCTCTCTTATGTATAATCAAGCATAATCCTCGGCTGTGTCAGTCGTCTTTACTGCCAAAAAGTGTACAGATTTAGTCATCCGGTCAGCTATCACCCAAATCAAATCATGTTGCCTGCGAGACCTCGGTAAGCCTATAATGAAGTCCATATTGATCATCTCTCATTTCCAATCTGGAATCTCAAAATTCTAAGATTTCTGGTAGTAGATCCATAATCAAAAAATACTTCACATGGCCTTTGATACTCAACTTTAACTTGTTGGCAATTTGAGCACTTAGAAACAAACTCAGCAATGCCCCTCTTCACTCCACTCCACCAATAAACCTCTCTCAAGTCATGGTACATCTTAGTTGATCCTGGATGAATGGAATACTTAGAATTATGAGCCTCTGCCATGATCCTCTCTCAAACACCATCAATATCTTGAACAAACAGTCTACCTTGATACCTCAAAACTCCATCTCCCCCTTTGGCGAAAGCCATTACCTTCTGTCTATGCACATCTTCCTTCAATTGTAGCAAGATAGGGTCTCGAGCTTTTCCTTCACCTCTACTAAAAGAGATGATGCAGACCCATTTTGAACATCAACTCCACCTTCGTAAGACTCCTCAAGTTGGACTCCCAACCAGGCTAATCTATGTACTTCCTTTGTCAACTCTTACTTTCCTTCCTCAACATGGGTTGTACTAACCATTGAAAACCTGTTAAGAGCATCAACAACAATGTTAGTTTTACCTAGGTTGTAGAGGATGCTCATGTCGTAGTCTTTAAGAAACTCCAACCATCTTCTCTACCACAGGTTGAGCTCTTTCTGGCTAAATATATATTGCAGACTCTTGTGATCACTAAACACATCTACATGCACCCCATACAGGTAATGGCGCCAAATCTTTAGTGTAAATACCATCGCATCCAATTCTAAGTCATGGGTTGGATAATCTCTCTCATGGACCTTGTGCTATATGGAAGAATAAGAAACTACCTTTCCTTTCTTCATCAATACACATCCCAATCCCACTCTAAAGGCATCACAATAAATGACAAATCCATCAGTCTCTTCAGGCAAAGTTAATACTGGTGCAGTAGTCAACCTTGTATTCAACTCTTGAAAACCCTTCTCACATTCATCAGACCACTAAAACTTGACCTTCTTTTAAGTCAGTCTAGTCAACAGTGCAAATATGGAAGAGAATTCTTCAACAAATCTACGGTAGTAGCCAGTCAAACCCAAAAAGCTCCTTATATCTGTGGGAGAGGTTGGTCTGGGATAGTTCTTAACCGTTTCAATCTTTTGAGTGTCCACTCCTATACCATCGCTTGAAAACCACATGGCCTAGGAATGCCACAGATTCGATCTAGAATTCACACTTTGAAAACTTTGTATATAACTCATTATCCTTGAGCATCTGCAAAGTAATTCTAAAGTGATTTACATGATCCTCCTCATCTCTAGAATATACCAAAATATCATTAATAAACACAATCACGAGCATGTCAAGGTACTGTCTGAATACCTGATTCATTAAATCCATGAAGGTTGCAAGTGCATTTGTCAATCCAAAAGTCATTACTAGAAATTTGAAGTGACCATATCGAGTTCAAAAAGTCATCTTTGGGATGTCATATTTCCTCACTTTCAACTGGTGATAACCTTATCTGAGGTCTATCTTATAGAAAATAGTGGCACCTTGAAGTTGATCAAACAAATCATCGATCCTTGGGAGAGGATATTTGTTCTTTATGGCGATCTTGTTCAATTGCCTATAATCAATACACATTCTGAGGGTACCATCTTTCTTTTGCACGAATAGGACGGAAGCACCCCAAGAAGACACACTCGGTCTAATGAAACCCTTCTCTAATAGATCTTTCAGCTGCTCTTTCAATTCATTCAACTCAGCAGGGGCCATCCTATATGGTGGAATTGATACAAGTTAGGTGTCAGGAAGCACATCGATTCCAAAGTCAATCTCCCTATTAGAAGGGACTCCCAACAGATTTTCAGGAAACACTTTGGGAAACTCACTCACAACCGAGACTGACTCCAGAGTAGGAGATTCAACATTATCAGTCTTAACTCGCAAGAGGTGATAGAGACATCCTTTAGATATTATCTTTCTGGCCTTAAGGTAGGAAATAAATTTACCCTTAGGCACTGCAGAACTACCCTTCCACTCTATAACAGGCTCATTCAAAAAATTAGAATTTGACAATTCAGGTTTTACAATCAATAGAGGCATAACAGGCATGAAGCTAGTCCATACCAAGGATCACATCAAATTCAATCATTTCTAACTCAATCAAATCAACAAGATTATCCCTATGACACATGGACACTACGTAATCTATATAAACCCTTTTTGCTATGATGGACTCACCAATAGAAGTGGAAACATCAAAGGGATCAAGAAGACATTCAAGAAGGATCTTAAATCTATTGGCCACATAAGGAGTTACAAAAGATAATGTGGCACCTAGATTAAGTAATGCATAACAATCAAACGTGAAGATTCAAAGCATACCCGTCACAACATCTGATGCAACTTCCTAATCTTGGAGAGTGCCCATGGAATATAAATAGTTTGCATCCCTGCTTGTGTTAGAAATAACACCCTTTTGATTCCCTCTAGTTGGTGGTGTTGGTTCAAAAGATTGAGCTTTTCAGCCCACTTCGGACAATCTCTCTAAAAATGACCCATTTGGCCACACTTGTAGCACGCATCTCCTTCCTCACTGCATATCCCCAAGTGTAGTTTGCCACACTTGCCATATGGAGGCTTACCTTGTGAATCTAGAGTCACATAAGCCTGCGACTGAGATCCCTGGGCTCTGAAGTTCTAAGACTTCTGCTCACTCCAATTTTTGGGGGCTAGAGCACTGGAAGATGAAGGCACTGGCCCTAACTGAAACTTGCTACTATTCCTATTTTCTCTTCTCCTAACCTCATGGTTGGATATTTTAGCCCTCTTATTCTTGATCTCCTCTCTGTCTTGTTGTCTCACCTCCTCAGCTTGCTGCACATAGATCATCAACCTGCCTATGTCCATGTCGCTCATAAGCATAGCTCCTCTTCCATCTTTCTTTGGCTATTTGTTCAACCCATCAACGTACAAATCCATTCTGCTTCTCATATCAGCAACCATCTCAGGAGCATAGCGAGACAACTGCATAAACTTAAGGCCATACTCCTTCACTATTATAGAGCCCTGTTTCAAATTTAAGAACTCTATCACCTTGTCCTCTTTCAAATCCCTCAGGAAGAATATTCCCATAAAAGCATCCTCATATATGGCCCAAGTTAGAACTGGGACACCCTCTCCTCTGCCCTTCTTCCAATGGTCAAACCATAGTCTGGCAACACCCTTGAGCTAGTGGCAGCCAACTCGACCCTATCAGCATCGATCATATGCATCACCTGGAACATTTTCTATAGCTCATCAATATAGTTCTCAAGATCCTCATTAGGCGTAGAGTCGGTGAACTCAGGTGGGTTTCTTTCTTAAGAACTCTCAAACCCTAGATGTGTCTTGTATATCCTGTCGGCCTGCTCCCTGTCTAGCAATCGGTGCTGTCACAGCCTAGGCCAATGTCTGGATAGCCTGGCGAAGCTCAACATTTGAGATGTTAGCCTGAGGTGGTTGTTCAGGGATGGCTTGGCCTATGGGTTCATCCTGATTTTGAGGCTCAGGGTGGTTCACATTCTATTTGACCGGGTGCCCTCTTCCTCTAACTGCTCTTCTTGGAGGCATGGTCATAATTCTGCAAACGCGTAATGCACGGATTAGAAGAGAATTTCATAGAGTTTAACTATATAGCACGAGTCAGAATATGAAAGAAGTGAAACCCTTCCTAATGTCCCATAGCCTCTTTCTTATAAAGTGTGGTGCACAACACACCCATAAACAAGACTCTACTAGATACGGCTTCATAGACTCCCTAGGACACTTGAACTCTATGCTCTGATACCAAGTTTGTCATGCCCTGGGAAGGTACACTAGACGTGGCCGACACGCAGAGACTATTGCTAGTCCCCAAGTGAACCTCTTAGCCTCATCACATCCATTTAATCAATAAATAATGCATCAACGGAAGACTTAAAGAAACTAGAAAGTAGACAACCTCAATATATGAAGAGTTAAATCAAGTAAATAGGCTAGTATGGAAAGAACTAGATCAAAATCAATATCCAATCAACAAATTGACTCTAGTCTATGAAGCCTCTATCAACTACTCAACGGTGCCAATGACAGGTCCATGCCTACCTCAAATCAAAGAAAATCAAGTCTAAAGTCTTACTCTATAGCTAGATAAAACAATAAGCATCCCCTAAACTTATGAAGGACTCACCAATCAGCTGAAATAAGGAAAATATCTTCAACGGAGCACCTGTTGATGATCTCTAACACCTGTCTCTGCATCATGAAAAGATGTATGCCCAAATGGACTTCAGTACGTGGAATGTACGAGTATATAAAATAGATGAGTGAAACAGATATAGGTAGAATAACAACAACTCAAAGATACCCAATCAAAATGTCAAAGATCTATCTAAAGCAGGAATAAAGAGTAGACAATGATCAATCAATATAATCCAATCAAGTCAGAGTACTATCAATATGGAACCTATCTGGGAGTTTCTCTTATCCTACAACAATCAATTTTGAGCCAGTGATTGTACAACAATCTCATTGTGAACTGTTCAGTACTTGCCAGGGTAGAGAACAAATCGAATCCATAATGGATCTAGGTCTATCAACCGGGTCCTCTATTAATTCAGGGAACATATCGAGAGGAGATATCTAACATAGCGGATTCAAACCTCTCCTATGCTTGGCAACGTAATTAATGAGCTTGAGTTTTAGTTACTCTTACTAATTTTGGTGCTCGATACTTCTCCTAAGACTTATTGCTTATAAGACCAGCAATCCTTAATCATTCTAATCGTGAGTCTCATAAAGACTCTAATCAACTCAATTCATCATATTAGCTATCAACTCTTTGATTACATCCTTTTAAAGTTCAGTTCTTGACTCATAAGGACTCATTCATGCTTCATTCGAACTCATAGAATTCAAGAAACAATAATAGAGTTAAAGTATTTGAGGATTCTATAGACTATTTGGGTTCAAATTTTACTCATGCATACTCATTTAAATGCAATATGTAAAAATAACAAGAATTCAGTCAAGGCTTCATGTAGAAAAGAATTATCATCAATTTCTAGTATTTAATTCATAAAATCTATAATTCACCCAAAATTATATAGATATAGATTAGAATTTAAGAAAAATTCTCACGAAACATCCATGAAAGACTCAATTCATCAACAGTTCCATCAATTCAGGTTATGAGGCACATGGAAGAACAAAATCTATGTTTTAGTTAGCCTTACATACTTGAAAGTTTGAATCTTTGAGTATCTTGGAAGAATCCTCAAGTTCTCTCTTCAAACCCTAGCCTTTTCTCTCTTGAAACCTTGTTCTACAATTGGAGGATATGTTTTAGGATAAAAAGGATCAACTGATATGTTTGGGCTTAATTTAGGTATAAAAAAGGTCAAGTCTAGTCTTTAAAAGGGTGGAAAAAGACCAAAATAACCCTTTAGACTGTAAAAAGTCATCCACGAAACCCTTTACAGCCCGTAGAACATTTCACGACTCGTGGAGCACTTTTGTGAACTTTTAAGCATGTTTTTTAGGTTACTGGAACTTTCCACTAGACCTATCCACGAGGCGTATAATACTTTATGACCCATAGATGGATTCGTGAAGTCTGGGGCTAAAAATTAATTTTTTGGACCTTTCCACGAAACCTAAGTCTATGGGTTGTACTTAGATTCACGACCCGTATATGGTTTCGTGGAATCACCCTACTATGGTAGTGTTCAGTAAAATGGTCATAACGTTTTACTCCAAACTTCAAATTAGGTGAAACCAGTTGTGTTGGAAATCTAATTCAAAGAGTTTCCATTTGATAGGTCATGGGTCACCTAATTCTTTTCTAAGAGTTATGATCATTTAAAGTCGATCCTTGTATAATCTATCACTATAAACTCAATTTATAGGAAGGTTTTGAACTCGTCTAAGTGTTAGAAGTCTCTTATGACCCTAATACACTTCTCATATGTAAGAATGAGTCTCTAAACATAGGTACATGTGAGGATAGAGTTACGAGGTATCACAATTAGACTAGTGAGTTGACCACATGATTTTCTCATGTTTTACATCATGATTTTATTATATGGTCTTGCATACCATAACTCGTGTATTGTTCACTTTATGTTGCTCATGCATATTATTCACATACTTAGTAAATTTAAAGTACTAACACATACTTCTTTTCCTATACTACATCGCAATATAGGCACGAGCAATCACTTTACTTCTCATCCTTCCAAAGACTAAATTCGGAGTCATAATTGAAGATTGATCGGTGAGTCCTCATGTTTCTAGGGCAAGCCTATCACTTTATCTTTGATTGTTTTTTAGCTTTCATTGTCAATTTGATACTATGTCTTTTCTTAATTTTACTTGAGGGTGAGCTAGGAAGATGTTTTATGCCCCTGCCTATGTTCTAGTAGAGGCATGTCTTGACGTACTGAAAGTTAAGTCCGTTTAATCGGACATGCTATTAGCCTTTTGTCGTTGTTGGATCTTCCCTTGAGTTTTACTTCTCGCTTTACTTTACTTTGATTGATTGATGCTTTATTTGATTTATCTATGAGTAATGATATGCTAAGATGGCTTCATTGGGATCCCTTTGAGGCTTCAATTATCATGTCACACCTTGAGCCTAGCTTGGGTCGTGAAACACATGCTCACCTTTAGTATTTATTATTATTATAATAATATGATCATTATTTAATATTTAATTAATTAAATATTTTATAATATTTTGATTTTGTGTAGGGGTACAATGATAATCTAACTTTGTACTTTAGAGTTTTTCATTTTTAATAATATATAATAATATGACATGATACACATATTCAATATGTTATAAAGGTGAAATATGAGGTATTATAAGATAGTCCAACCCTAACTGATTCCATGCATATCTATTTGTATATTTTAGGGATGAGATCATGGTTATTGAATTTGATAAGATAGAATCTCAAATAAATCAAAGTTTGGCCTACGTTGAAAAGACGATTGTTCAGTTATTTTATAGCTTTTACTTGTATCATTTCATAACAATTTTACGCAGAACTTGAAAATAGACTCGAGACCAAGCACCCAAATGATTTAAAATTCTTTAGTTTTTGATAGAACTGACATCGATTTACTCGAGGTTGACTATGAATTTCTTTTTCATTAGTCATAGAACTTGTTCAAGAGTTTTCATATAATAGACTAACATTTTAATAAATAATTAAAGGATAATTTTAACAAAAATAAATAAATAAAGTGTGATGACGCTGAAGGTCATTTTTAAAAAAAATTAGGAAAAATACTTTACCCCTCCAACAATTATTTCAAGTCAAGTTTGATCAGTTTATGGACATAATTTTAGAATTGTATTGAAAAAATTGTAATGACTCTCCAAGTCATTTTTTGTTACCGCCTTCTTTTCATCGATTAAAGCCTTCCCATAGTGACCTCAAGTGATTTATTACTTGTCGACTCTGACAGTTCAGTTGCATGGTCGATCATTTGGATTTTGTCTAGTTTTTTGTACTTTGAGGCCTTTATAACTTTAAAAGGTTGAGTTCGATAAAAACAAATGTGGGTAAACAACTTTATAATAGAATTCTAACAATTTCATTAGCTCCAAAATGGACATTTTAGGCTAAAAGCGTGGTCAGCTCAAGTTTCAAAGTTTTCGATGCGAGTTTAAGCTATTTATTTTAGCCTTTCGAAATTGATCCAAGTTTGACTTTAGTAAATTTTGTTGGAAATCATACCCACATAAAAATTTTGACAATGTCGTTAGCTTCGAAATATTGAATTTGATCTTGGACAACCTTTCATTGAATTTATTGAATAAGCCCTTGCATTGGTAGATTTGGATAAAAATGATCCTTGGGGATCCATTATTCATCGAAACAACCTCATATGGAAATTTCAACTGTGTCTTAGAACATCGAATTTAGTAGGGTAGCATAGTTCATTTGCATGCACGAGAATCTGAACGAATCCTAACCGCCATATCAGAGAATTTGAAGTTAGAAAAAATCAACTATTTCAACTGATGGTGGTGCAGGGTAATTTTACCCTCCAAGTTCGCAGGACTGTAAGTACAATTGTGATGCACTAGGAATTATTCTCCCTGATTGTAGGGCCTAGATCGTGTTTGCAGAGGTCTTACTAATAGTTCTCTGTGATCGTGAAGGTCAAACTGTTGGAGATCCGCAATCTCGGGCTATTATAGTCGCAGTCGTGAAGAACAATTTGGTCTGACCTTTCAAACAAAGACTAAACGTGATTAGTTCAAGAATTAAATTTTAGAATGTGATTTATCACTCATTTTGTCTCTAGTTTTAGTAATTTAAAGCTCTAAATTGTGGGAGTTTTTTGGAAGAACACAGTAATGTGGTAAAAAATGTTGGGAGACTTCATTAGAGGCATATTTTGAGAAATTTATTGTTTTTATTATGCTTCTTAGCTTAATTTGGAAATTTAATTGCATGACTAATTTTTTATGCTTTTGAGCCCTGAATTGTGTTTCATTTTGGGACACAAGTTTGAAAATCTATTTTAAACTTTTGATGGAGTTAATTATGTAATTCTTAGTGCGAGTCTCATATTCTCATTTTGGACTTCAAAATTAATTTGTATCCAAATTTTGTAATTTTAATGCCTAAATGACTGTATTAACATTGTGCTTTCATTTTCGATAGCATGGAAGGCATTCTAAGGTTGTACAGAAGGAAAAAGCTCTAATATTATTATTAAGAGTGTGTGTGATTCACCTACGGATAGGCTACGGCTTCCCGTTCCTTCGACTGAGCTTGAATATATAATGCTATTAGAATTTTTGGAATTTATGATGGGTAGCTACTAGATCATGCTTAAGTGATTAGAAATCATGTTTTAGTTCCATTTTTGGGTAATTCTAGGTACTTGCAAGCACGTTCTTATTGTTATCAATTTTCTATGTCTTGTATTATGTTGCAAGCTTGTTTTTTTTTTGGTATAACCATGTTGGCCTTAGTTTATGATAACTAGTTCCTGCCTTAATTTCCTCTTCTTTATTTTGGTTGGCTTAGATCTATGTAGACTGGTGCAGCAGACTTAAGTTTGATAGTTGGTCCTTAATTAGGCAGTGACCTTTCTTTAATAAAGTTCCTATTCATAATTTTCCAATTCTGCAGCTTGTGAAACACGTTAGTGACATCAAGTTATGTCTGTGATTCCACGACGATCTTTGGGATTGGCTTGGATGATTATATCGATCTTTGGGATTGGGTTAGATGATTATATTGATCTAATCGAGTTGGATGGAATTCCACGACGTCTTTCAACTACAGTTGTTATGGACTTTCTCAGCACCCACAGTTCTATTTTCACGAGCATCTAGATTCAAGCTCTGGACTCTACTACTACATAATTTTAGCGAGTATTTGGATTTAAGTTTTGACCTCCACTACTTGAATACTTTCAAAGAGCATCCAAACTAAAGGTTCGTCCTCATCCCATATAATAACTATCATTCTAATATTAGGATAGTACTATATAAGGCTTTGTATGGGCAAAATTGTATATTCCCTATTGGATAGTGCAAGTTGAGTACGTCGAGATTGGTTGGACTTAGTTTAGGGCATTGAGTTGTAGAGCAGGTTAAGTAGAGAAAATATGGTGGGAACTCGATGCAATTCTCAAGGGTCTATTTGAGAATTGCACGGAGTTCCCATCATATTTGCCTATTTGAAGATATCACTTTCCTAAAATCCTTGTAACTTAATGGGTTGTAAAAAAGCAAATAAAAATTGAGTGAGATGGAATTAAATCAAATTGAAAGCTAGGAAAACAAAGCAATATTAAATTAGCAAGAATAAATAAGACCTACCAAATACAAGATTATGATCCTTATTTTCAGTATATCTAGTATTCAAAATCTATTGACTTGACTAAGCTAGATCTGCCTCAAGTCATTCCTATAGTTGAAGTGCAAATAACAAGAATTTCTCCACTTCAAAAGCTCTTGATTTGTTATTTACAGTTGTTATAGATTAGGGCTTCCATCGTGCTATTCTATTTCCATAGAGAGGTAGGTGATAAAGACAAGGGATCTCTCTCGCGATGGATAGTTGTTGTTTGCGAGAAGCGTTTTTTCCGCTTTATCCTTTCAATAATTATACTGAATAAAGATAAATTGATCCACTGGTATTTCGACGCTCAATCTCTACTACTCGAAAGCTCACTCTCCATCTATGGCTCACTTAGGACTAGAAAGATAGGATTCTTCATACAAAGCCAACCGAGAACCTTCTTTCCAAACTCGCTCAACACACAAAAAAAAGGTGAAAGACGAGAATTTGTCCAAGGAACAAAACACTTAATAGACATAGAAGAGTAAAAAAATGCTTCCAAAAATAGGAGAATTTGTCGAAGAGTAATATATAGTTAAAAGGTTCTACTAACTAAATAAAATGGAAATAAGTATAATGAAAAAAAATTGAATTCTAGTCGATGAATCTTGCAATGATATATGCCCTACAATAAACCAATAAACAAAGCAAATTAGGCGGTTCGATCAAAATGAATTTTTGTTTTGACTAAATAGTTATGGATAACTTGACAATTCCAATTTGAATCGACAAATTGAATCCAATATATTTTCCATGTTCATAGAAGTGTGTTTATGTTTCTGCTCTACTAATATGATTTTTTTTTGGACATTTCTTATAATATCCATCCTTGTTTCTATTTTTGCATTTTCATTTCCAGAGTGTTAGCCCCAATTAGCAAAATACCGGAGAAACTTTCTACTTATGAGTCGGGTATAGAATTAATGGACAATGCTTGGTAACAGTTTCGAATCTGTTATTATATGTTTGCTCTAGTTTTTGTTTTTTTATGTTGAAATAATTTTTCTTTATCCATGGGCAATGAGTTTCGATGTATTGGGTGTATTTGTATTTATAGAAGCTTTTATTTTCGTGTTTATCTTAATTATCGATTTAGTTTATGCATGGCGAAAGGGGGCATTGAAATGGTCTTAGCTCTTGAATATTTAGACAATAAAAAGAAAAACGAAAAAAAAGATTAGGATAGTTATGAATTCTATTCAGTTTCTTTTACTTGATTGAACAACCCCAATTTCAGTTATTTCAACTATATTAAATAATCTTTCAAATTGATCAAGACTCTATAGTTTATGGTCGCTTCTTTATGGTACCAATTGTTGCTTCATTGATTTTGCTTCACTAATAGGCTCAGGCTTCGACTTTGATCATTATAGACTCGTACCAAGATCGAGTTCTAGACAAGCGAATCTAATTTTACTAGCTAGAGCAGTAACAATGAAAATGACCCCCTCTTTAGTGAGATTATATGACCAAATGCCTGAACCAAAATATATTATTTCTATGGGAGCTTGTACAATTACATATGAGATGTTCAGAATGATTGTTATAGTACTATTTAGGGAGTCGATAAACTAATCCTTGTAGATGTATATTTGCTAGGTTGTCCACCTAAACTGTAAGTGGTTATAGATGCTATAACAAAACTTTGTAAGAAAATATTTCAAGAACTCTATGAAGATTGAATTAGGTCTCAATGAGTGAATCGGTCTTTTACTATCAACCACAAGTTTCATGTTCGATGTAGTATTCATACGAAAAATTATGATCAAAGAGTTTTTTATCAACCACCATCTACATCAGAGATTCCTACGAAAATCTTTTCTAAATTCAAAAATTCTGTGTCTGTCGCAAATTAACGAATTAGATAGAACTCCTTAGTCCAGAATAAAAACGGATGGGTCATTTTCATAAATTTGATCATAAATGTGAAATACTTATACAAATAAAAATGCAAGAGTTATAAAAAAAATGCAGGGTCATTTATCAACTTGGCTAGTGATGTCGCCCAAGCTACACCTCCAAATGGAGGATAAGCGATCGCTGTCAAAATATATAACCTAACCAAGGTTCGGGTCGATCCCATAGGGAATATGTTAGACCTGGAGTAATTACAAGAAATTTGAGTTGAATTAATATACTTATCTCCCAAAAGGGGGGGTTTGTAATTGCAGTAAGTAAACCTAAACTAGAAACAAGTGTTGTGAAATCAATAGAAGAAGTAACTAGGGTATTGTGTTCCCCATGATTCCCTAACTCAGTACATCCAGATAATCATAATCTTTTCTAGTGTGTAGCATGCAGAATGGTAAGTTAAGTTTACCAAACCCTTTGATTCAAGCGAGAAGTAAATTTCACTAGGTAATTTGATCCATCCCCACAGCGTGACATTACTAACCCTTACCTTTTGTTCCAGTACAACCTCTCCTTGATTTGGTTTGGTTGATTAGACGAGAGGGATCACATCGAATCCTGTTAATTAATCTCTTTTTCCATTCCTTACCACCCTGATCTAGTCGATAAGAATTAGGGAAAGTTCTAACGTTGGCCATCGTTAAAAAGCGTTCACATCGAAGAAAAATAATTAATACATGCATGCACACTTTCCAAGAATTACAATTATTCAAATTTTACTTCGTTAGTTCTTCATAGTTCCCAAAATTCTAGTTGTGGATTTAGCCATGCATGATCATTGTAGATGAAGAAATCATGTTAAAAGATAGCATAATTAATCACTTACAATGATGAAGTTAAGAACAAGAAATTCCAATCTTCACAAGAAATCACAATGTATTAAACCAAATATAAAAATCACAAAAGAAGAGTTATCAAAGTGTTTCTCTACTGTTTTCTATATATGGTACATCCTCTTTTCTAAAAAAAACCTATTTATAATAACTAAAATACAAATCTAAAATGAAATAGGAAAACTGGCGTCGGCAGCTTCTACAGACGGGGTTACGGGTCGTATAGAGATCCAAGACCCGTACCTAGGCTCCATACTCTGCAACTCTTAAAAATTGGCTTCAAATCCATGAGACCTTCTTACGGGTCGTCTTTTGACTTACGACCCATGCAGGGTTTCGTCTTACAGCTTTTCTGAAACTCGTCAAACTCTGATCCTCCAGGCACGAAACTAATCCACGACTTGTGAAAACTTCCACGACTCGTTTGACAGTTCGTGAATGCAATTTCTGAAACTATGCCCTTCACTGGATCTAACCCATGCAACCTTCCTATGGCTCGTGGAAGTATCCACAGCCTGTAGAGTATCCCGTAAGTTCTCTAAAACTTAACTTCTGCAGAACTTTGCCTAAAATCATGTCAATTCTTGTAATCCTGCAAAATAAACATAAAAACACATCAACCCCACTAACATAGCTTTGACAACACACAAAAATTCAAGTTTTAAGCATAAAAAAGTGTTGTATTTTGGTAGCACATCAGCTAGGCAAGCATGGGCTAATTCATAGATCTTTGAGCTTTGATTACCAAAGAATAGAGACTTTACAAATAAAGCCTGAGGATTGGCATTCTATTGCTGTCATTTTCTTTATGTATATGGGTGCAACTATCCACGCTCTCAATGTGCTTATGATGTAGTTAGCTAGTGTGTATCATCTTACGAGAATAGAGGATGTTGTGGATCAACCAGAAGAGGTATGCATAAAAGTATTTGTCTTTGGGAGGAATTCTAGAATTTCGTGTGTTTTCTGGGTTTGGAAAAACATGGATTTTCAAGAACGAGAATCATATGATACATTGGGAATCTCTTATGATAATCATCCACGCTTGAAACGTATCTTAATACCTGAAAATTGGATAGGATGGTCCTTACATAAGGATTATATTACCCCTAATTTTTATGAAATACAAGATGCTCATTGAATGATAAGAAAGCTATTTATACTTAGAAAATTTCAAATATTCAAGGATTGCACGTTCTATTATAGATTAAGCAGGTCTAGTTTAGAGAATTATCGATAGACTAACAACTTTCTATGTGGTATGTGATGTCTTCATTTCCAGCAGTTGTATTAGTATTCCCTGGTAATAGGAGTCTTTCCCCAAAAAAGGAAGCCTTTTAAATCTCTTTCAAGCAAGTAAAAGCTAGCAGTCGTAGGATAAGTCCTTTTGTCAACCATTGAGAAAGTGAGTTCTTTTTTAGCCAGTTTGGAAAAAAAAAGTGCCATTCCATCTGCCTTCGAGCTCAACTAATCCCCAGTCCCTTCTGTTGCAATTGCAGTAAAAGAAGAATCCATTAGATCAGGAAAGCAAGATGTGTTTTCCTAAGAAGAGAATCAAGCGACTTCCGAACTTTCTGTGGCTAGGCCCTCTATCGACCACACTTGGGGAGTTCTCTTTCTCCAGTTTGAGATCCAACTAGCTAATTTGAAAGTGTTTACTTTACATAGGGTAATCTAGTAGTAGTATCGGTCCCGATGGTGATCTCTTTTTTGGGGTCTAGGTCGGTACTTTTCCCATCCTGTGATTAAGGAATGATTGCTTTAGCTCTATCAACACAAGCCCTGCCTAAAGTTTTGACCCTTGCTTCAAGCTCTACTATGGGAGAATGACCCCACCCGATGTGATCAACATCGCATCTCGAACCGAACGAAGACAATCTCTTGTACCTCTATACCTATTGCACTAATATCTTCTCTTTCACACTCTTTCTTCATTCAAGAACGATGAAGAATGACTCACGAACCGATAATGAAGTAGGGCCAGACTTGTCCTTTGATTGAGTTTGCTTCACTTCCTGGGACCTCATTACTTCCTGCGATAGTAGCAAGGGACATCTAGGACACCTCGCTCATTTAGCACAACTTCATTCCGCTCGGGTCTCTCTTTGGACAGTCCCTTCTTTCCAATCTATAAATATAATACTAACTTGCTATTCATATTATTTCTGTTTGACAAGTACATTTGAGCCCAAATATGTGATTAAGAGTAGAAGAATAACCTTGTATGTTCTACATAACAGGTATATTCACTCAGTTCGGACTATATTAATCATCATTACAAAAATCCTTTTATGATTTCTTTTGTGATGTATAATAATATTTAAACGTACATGTTGCATTGACTGCGAGAGTATATACATGTATATCAATCTGGGCAAGGGGATTCACTATAAATCACTAGATAATTTCTCTTAAAAAGATCAGCATAGGAAGAGTAGTATCATAAGTTAGTTACATCAATGTAAACGTTACAAGATTGAAGTGAGCTAAATACGAATCTCATTAGAAAACAATGATATTTTATCAGCTCCGGTAATTGTTTAAAAAAGCAAAGGCAAAAAACATCTTACTACTAAATACCAATTTCCTAGAATGAATTAGCAAAGATACAACAAGAAATGTACAATCTCATCCAAGATGAGAAGGAAAAATGGATGCAACCTCTTCTCAGCCTGAATCTACAACCTGTAGTATCGCTCAGTCTAAACCATACCCCTCTTCACTCTGCCCCAAATCATCTTTTTACCCTTCAGGAAGAAGTAAAAGCAAACAGATAAATAAAATACAAAGAAAAGAACTACACCTTAACATCAATAAATATGAATGTGCTAAAATAAACAACTCTGATGGGCGAAGTGCGAGCATGATTTGATAGCCAGAAGGCGATATGTTATGTTCCTCCAATTTAATTTCCAGCTGTGAGGAATTCCACCGAAGAAGCTTTTCCATTCTCTTGTAGGAAATTTTCTAGCACAGGCTGCACAGGTAAAAGCTGTATGTAAATTAGCATACAATAAAAGGGGGTGGATTATATAAGCATGCAAGTAGATGAAGGAATTCCAAGCTGAAGTTTCTGAGCCATCTTATTTTGTGTATACCAAGCAGTGTTTCTAAAAGACAGGGAGGACACAAGGCAAGGCCTTTTTTTGCGCAACACGGGTCGAGGCATAAGCCCCGAAACATAGGAAGTCCCATAGATCTACAAGCGTATAGTATCTTCAATTTTATAATTTTATTACTAAGAAAATAAGTAAAAGGTTAAAGTTTCAATAATTCTACAAATAAATTCAACAGATCAATAATATAGAAAAAATATTATAAACTATTTGGGAAAGGCAACAATACCAAAAATGATAATAGCGAGATAATCTTCAAAATGAAAAAAATCATTCATTTAATCATCAATCTCTACATCTACTAGTCATATTGTTCATATATTTCAAAGGGGGAGAAGGATAAAAAGTGTAAGAGCAGTGAGGAAATGCAGATAAAGCTGCCTCCGGAAATAGTGCCACGGAATTCTATCCTATCAATTTCAGGCATGTTATCTAAAAAACTATTTGTATCATTTTCTATGAGAATTGCTTTATTTATTTATATCTATATTTTAGCAAAAGTCAATAAAACATGAAAACATGATAGCACAAAGTATAAATGTCATCATACCAATGATAAAAACATGATTAATAGAAAAGAATACTTTAAAAATAATTAAAATCCAACTTAATGTCCAGGGCATACACTTTTACACCTAGGGCTTACGCTCCAAATTCTATGGCATGCACACTACGGACCTATGCCTTTCATTTATGCCCTAGAGCGTTTCAGTATAGGGGTGTGCATCGGTCGGTCCGGTTCGATTTTGTGTATTATCGGTTCCGTTTATCGATTTTCGATTTTAAAATATGCTAAACCAATAACAAACCAATAAGATATTTTTTTATCAATTTTTGGTTTATCGATTTTTGGTCCTTAATGTTTCGGTTTTCGATTGACCCAATAAGAAAGTACTCATAAAATAAATATATGACTTCTCTAATAATTGACACAATACGATGAGATATAGTAAAACAAATAAATCAATTGAGCACATAAACTTAATAATATTTAATATTTGACCTTTTATTCTAATTTACTTTCCAACAGAAGAGTTATACATTGAAAACCAAGTAAATACATGGCTTACGAGTATCAATTTAGTATCAAGTGATGTTAAATTATTAATATTTAATATTTATGAAGGGATAAAGTAGAAAATTATTATAATCTTAATAGGTTATCAATTTACCCTATAACCCAATACTAAAAATCGAAACCGAACCGATAACCCAATAATTTCTTTTTAAAACCATTAAAACCCCATTAACCCAATAACCGATAACAATAAACCAATAACGTTTTATCCGGTTCGATTTATCGGTTGGTTCGATTTTTGCACCCCCCTATTTCAGTATGCCCTGCCCTGGGACTCGCCCCAAAAAGGACTTTGAAAAGACTTGCTAGCAAGCATAGAAAAGCTCTGTACATTATGTTTTTCACTAGGTGTCCGTACGTTAAGTTTTTCACTGGGTGTAAGCTGAATTCTTGATCAGCTCACAAGTACTAGAGAAATTGTGCCATGAGTTAAACAGGCAGAGAACATATCCACTAACAAACCAAACAATTACAAAATCCTCGGCATTTTTCGATGCTCAATTGATTTGGCAACTCTCAACCTTCATCCTTTGACCTTGAAATTTGTAGATGGAATTGTTTCCTGCTATCTTCTCATGCTCAGCTTTCATGGACAGCTTTTCTAGTGATCTAGTATCCTCACGATATTCATTGACAGAATATGGTGAAATCTGGTTTGAATAATCCTGATTTGTGAGAGCTTTGACAATTCCATACTCAGTCTGCCAGGTTCTTTAGTTTTTGATCATTTTATTTTCTGTGATTTGGTGGCTCCGTGTCTTTGCTGGAAGCTTCTGTGTTGGTCTTTGATTATTTGTTCGGGGTCGGATATAGATTCATGTCATATTGGTTGTTCACTGTCGACTCCTCACTTTGCTTGCATACTAAATTTATCACGTGGGCGAATTGGCGTATTTTTCAATTTTTAGATTTAAGCAACGTGATTATTATGTGGTCTGCTATAAATATGTTGGTTATTAAGTTATTGGTGGTCCAACTTCATTTATTTTATGGTATTGTTGTTTTTCCACATAAATTAAGTTCGAAAATGATTCTACACAATAGAGGAAAGGCTACAGATAACTGTAATCAGTCTTATACGAGATAACACGATATTCTTCATCAGTCTTCATGTGTTGATACATTTTCTCAAAATGGAGTGGCTGAGAGGAAGAATAGGCATCTACTTGAGACAGCTCGAGCACTTGTGTTCCAAATGAATGTTCTAAACTATTTTGGACAGATGTGGTTTCTATTGCTTGTTTTCTGATCAATCGCATGCATCTACTGTGTTTGTTAGTAATTTTCCCTATAGTGTTCTTTTTCCAAACAAGTCACTATTTCCAGTGGAACCTAAGGTGTTTGGAAGCACATGTTAAGTTCGAGATGTTTGGCCAACTGTTATCAAGTTGGATCCCAAAGCAGTAAAGTGTGCTTTTCTAGGTTATTCTCGTCTCCAAAAAGGTTATCATTGTTATTTTACTAAACTTGGAAAATACTTAGTGTCCGATGATATGGTGTTTTCAGAGACCACCATTCTTTTATGCACCTCCCATCTCTACAAATTAGGGGGAGGAAGATGAATGGTTAGTCTATCAGGTTACTCGTGCTTCGACAGTACCATCAAATGATATTGTTCATCCATCTTCCAGTCCTTGTATTGAGCACCAATCGTGAATTGTGCCTTTATTATCTACTCCATCTGTGATAGCTAGATCGCCAACTGTTCAAGTTTACTCGAGGAGGCAAGAGACTATTGATACATGTCCTGCACCAAATTCCTCATCATCAACTCTTCATCCATCTAGTCCTCCAAAAAATCTTGACCTCCCTATTGCTTTTTGCAAAAGTACAAGGACTTCCAAATCCACATATTCTATTGCTAATTTTGTTTCCTATGATTTTCTTATCCTCTACATCTAGATCCTTGATTGCTTCTCTAGACTCCATCTCTGTACCCAAAACAGTGAAGGAGGCTTTGACTCATCATGGATGGTCTAATGCGATGCTTGAGGAAATACATGTCTTACAAGAAATCACAGATGGGATTTGGTAGATTTACTCGGCAGAAAGAAACCAATGGGACGTAAGTGGGTGTTCACAGTTAAAGTTAATCCAGATGGTTTAGTGGCAAGACTTGAGGCCAAACTTGTGACTAAAAGGTATGCTCAAACTTATGGGGTGGACTATTCAGACACCTTCTCTCTGGTTACAAAACTCACTACTGTCCGCTTGTTCATTTTCTCTAGCTGCTTCCGAGAATTGGCTTTTACATCAGTTAGATAAATGTATTTCTTCATGGCGATCTTCGAGAAAAAATACATATGGAGCAACCACCCGATTTTGTTGCTCAGGGGAGTGTGGAAAATTATGTCATTTGAAGAAGTTCTTGTATGGATTGAAACAAGGTCTTGGAGCTTGGTTTGGCAAATTCAGTGAGGTTCAAGACTTTGGGATGAAAATGAGCAAATATGATCACTCAGCCTTTTATCAGCAATCAACATCTGGCATTATCCTCCTTGTTGCATGTGTTAGTAACATTGTTATCACAGGAAGTGATTATATGGGAATCTCTTCCCTCAAATCTTTCCTACATACTAGATTTCATACAAAAGACTTGGGCCCATTGAAATACTTTTTGGGAGTAGAAGTAAACAAAAACAAGAAGGAAATTTTTTTGTCTCAGAGGAAGTATATTCTTGACCCGCTTGCAGATACTAGAAAGTTAGAAGCCAAACCCTGTAGTACTCCAATAGTTCCCAATGTGCATCTTATGAAAGATGACGTGATCTTTTTGATGATCCGAAGAGATATAGAAGGTTGGTTGGGAAGTTAAACTACCTTATTGTGACTCGTCTGAATATTGTTTTTGCGGTAAGTGTTGTTAGTCAATTAATGTCTGCACTAACAGTCAAACATTGGGAAGCTTTGGAACAGATCCTATGTTACTTGAAAGGAGCTCCTGGACTTGGCATATTGTATAAAAATCACGGCCATACTCGTGTGGAGTGTTTTGCAGATGCTAATTGGGCTGGATCCAAAATTGATAGAAGATCTACTACAGGCTATTGTGTTTTTGTAAGAGGGAACACCATGTCATAGAGTAAGAAGCAAGGTGTTGTATCTCGGCCCAGTGCAAAATCTAAGTGCAGAGCTATGTCACAGTCTACATGTGAGATTATGTGGATACATCATCTTTTATCAAAAATTGGGATGAAGCATCATACCCAAGCAAAACTCTAGTGTGATAATCAAGTTGCTCTTCATATTGCCTCAAATCCGGTGTGAAAGAACTAAACATACTGGGATTGCTTGTCATTTCATAACTGAGAAGATTCGAGAGAACTTGATTTGCACTGGTTACGTGAAGATAGGAGAACAACTAGTTGATTTGTTTACAAAAGCATTGCACGAAACTCAAGTTGATTATCTTTGTAACAGGCTGGGCATGATCAATATCTATGTTCCAGCTTAAGAGGGAGTGTTACAAAATCTGTATAATAATATATATAGATAATATAGTTGATTGTTAGGGATTTGAATATTTAGTGACCGTAGTTAGCTTATCCTCTCCATGCATTTATATTATTGTTCTCTTTGAGTAATAGACAAGTTATTTTCTCCATTCTGTGACATAATTATCAAGAATAATTTTGGCATCAAAAGCAGTAACTCAGGCTTATTGAGTGGAAGATTTGCCTTTTCTCTTTGAAGAAATTTCCCTGAAGGACTTGTGGAAATCCAGCATATTTGTTGCATGCAGATCAGAAATGTCTTAAAGCTCACTGTATATCACTATCTCTTATTGTGTCAGCCTATGACATGGGATCTTAAACTAATTTGTATTCCTTTATTTCATCTATGTCATCTAGGTGTTATTTCGCAATGAAGCAAGCATCTGGATTGCTCTACATACACTATATGATATTTCTTCATTGAATTACTTCTCATGTTATCCATTGATAGACGTCGTTAGAGGCTTGTCAGAAATTAACCTAGCATCACTCGACTTTTCTTCAAGCATGTCCATATTTATTTAGAAACTCTAGCCAAGTCCAGGGTTCTCTTTTTGTTTGTGGTTAGATCAGGCCAAGGTTAACTCAGTGCAACTGTTATCATTTAAGAAATTGAAGAGTGGATGGTAGAATAAACTTATATCACTCGTCCCCCGAGGATTGAAGATCAGTACCTCATTGTGTGCTTTCGAAAGGAAGAATGGTTCTTTTTCACACACCCCATCATTATCTGCAATAATTCTCTCCAGATCCTGCAAATTAAAAAAGAATAATGGCCATTAGGATAACATAATTTAGAGATAGTCAGTAAACAGGAAATGAGAACAAACAAAGAGTCATGTAACACGATATCTTGAGGGTTGGTACTTGGTACAGACATTGGGTCTATCATTCTGAAAGACCAGTAAGATAATCCTATCCTAGTGGATAGCAAAAAAATAAATTCATAACAGTAAACGGGAAGAGAACACAAAATTATGAATAATGTATGAAGATATGTGAGGACTGGAAGGTTGGTACAGCATCACTATGAAAGTCATAGTGAAAGCACAAAGTAGTATTCCAACTCTCACATAGCCAATGAAAATGGACAAGAGCTAGAAGTCCTATCGAACAATTGAGGAAGTAGTTTATCAGGTAAATGCCTCCTCAATTTTGAAATATAGATACTTCCCAAGAATTTTTACAAAGTACTGAATCTCAGTGCAGCAGAAAATTGTTTGGGGAAGTTGCAATTTTCAGTGTACCGCATTCTTGCTTGGCCAGAGACTTTTTGCTCAATTTATATTTTAGTATTAGTACCTCTTTCTGGTAACCATTCCAATGGAACCACTACTTTTTTCATTGTTCGATCAGACCTTCCAGCAGCATTGTCCTATTGTGTTATTCTTCTGATGACTTCTCCAGCAACTTATCGGGTTGATGCTTCAGAAACATTTCCTTTATGCTATCCACCAATTCAAACTACACTAATTGAATTCACGTACCACTTTTTGGTGACTCTGATTAATTCTTTAACCATGCAATCATTAGCAATATTTTGTGTAGAAAATCAGCGCCGTTTTTCTTTCTGAAATAGTTCACGATTTCATGAAACTATTTGGGCGACTTGTCAACAATTTGAAGTGGAAAATTTAAAGTTCAGAGAATTATTGAAATATTGTATATTTGGATAGAAACATTTTATTTTATTTTTGATAAAGGTAAAGTTTATTTGTACAGAAACATTTTAGTGGTTATATCACAGTAATTTGGAATACCAAGTCAAAGCTCCTAGCTAAGGATTCCTGTTGCATGTTGTTAACAAAGAGTTCCCTCTTCTCTTCTTCTATTCCCACAGACATTTATCCAGGAATTATATGTATAGGGAATTATTAGAAAATGAAACAGGATCTGGCTTTATTTAATCACTGGGGACTCACTTTGGTGTTGTCATTTGCTAAGGGCAAAGCGCAAAATAAAATGCCAAAGGAGGGCTATCCCAACCAAAAGTCTCAAAACGTTACGACCCAGACGCACCATAAAGAACTTCATTTTGTAAAGGACAAACTTTCAGAATGCAGAATTTCTTTTAGCAATTTCAAGTGCATGTTTCTACATCAGCTTACCTTTCTTGTCAAGACTTCATACTTGAGCAGCTCCTCTACAATCTTCTCTAGCACTTGTTGATTTTTCTGAATCATGCCTTTTGCTTTATCATAACCCATATAGTACATCTGCACCAAAAGATCAAGGCAGGATGATTATTGGGTTAAGGAAAATACTGCTCCATGATTATACAAGCAAGCAACATCACTTTTTAAGTAACTCTATTGAATGTACTTTATGAATTTCATCAATATAGGACATATTCACCTTCACAAAACATCAGGTTTCAAAATTCAACCATCTTATTCAAGAGCAGAAACACATCAGGATACTGGTAGCAGATTTTTTCATTAATTCTGGCTGTTAGACCAGCAAGGATTTGTTCTATGTTGCAACCTGATAAGATCAATCTTTATTCATGCACATGTAAGTCATGTGCCTCCAATCTAAGTTGCTCAGACTCTCCAAAAATGTTGCCGCACCCATGTTGGATCCTTCAAAATACACTATTTTTGAGGATCCGACACACATCCATTGACATTTTTTAAGAGTGCGAGCAACATAGCCTCCAATTCTGTTAGAATCTTGTAAGTATTCTAGTATTTTTGTAAATACAGGTATACATCTGCTGGGATCAATAAGCTTGATATAATTCCTGTAACTATGTAGCTTAATTCTCTCTTTTTTTTAGAAAGTTAACTAGTATTATAGACATAGAAGTACATCAATACCGAACTCATGTAGTAGTTACATCAAAAGTATAGAGGGTTTGCCAAAAAGAAACTAAACACCTATCTCCTTCATAAGCTATCTAAGAAAAGGGTGATATCCCCCAAATCCTTAGGTATTAGTATGGTTACACCAAAAGTAAAAGGTCACTAAACAGTTCATTTTAATGATTTGGAAAGAGATGCTCTTTTTCTCAAAACATCTTTGATTTCTCACCCCATATCATCGATCAGATGCAAGCAGGGACAATCTTCCCTCTTTCCTTGTGTCTTGGCTGATTTCCATCTCTATTCCAACATGCTAGTACTTCTGCAGTATTTCTAGGCATGGTCCATGTAATCCTTCTCAAGTTAATGAAATACATCCATAGTTTCTCAGTCACTTTACAATGCAGGAAAAAAAGGTTTGTTAGTCTATCTCAGATTCACAAAAAACAATCTGAAGCATAACTGTCTTCCTATTTTCATTAAGTTGTTCTGAGCCAGAACAGATTGTCTTGCAACAAGCCATGTGAAATATGCCACCTTATGTGGCATCTTTGCTTTCCAGATCATCTTCCGGGGCCACAACTCCTTGATTTTGCTTGAAGTGTCCATTAACTTGTAGGCTGATTTCACCTTGAACTTGCCATCTTTATCTAGCTTCCATATCAATTTTTCTTCCTCACAGGTGGGTTTCTTGGTTTGTTCTACACTTCCCAGTCATTGAGAAACCTTCTAAAGGTCAGATTCCATCCTTGTTCATTTCTGACTTCTACAATTATAGCAACTTTCTGTTGATTGAGAATATAAATGTCTAGGACTGTTGTCTCAAAGATGTTTGTCCCACCCATATATCATTCCAAAACAAAGTTTTCCTCCCATTTCCCACATTAATAACAGAATTACTCTACATTCTTGGCCACTGATTTCCATTAGCTCTCCATAGACCCACACCATAAGGAGTATTAACCTCCTTAATAATCCAAGGTCCTTCCTTGCCATATCTTGCAATGATAATGTCCTTCCACAAGCTCTAATCACATGTTGCTAACCTCCAAAGCCATTACAACAGAAGGTTTTCATTATGTTCTTTCAAGTTCTTAATTCCCAAACCTCCCTTTTTTTGTTGGTTATAACCGCATCCAACTTAACCAAATTTCTTTTCCCCTTCTCCATTACCTTACCATAGAAAATTCCTTCTCATGGTGTCCAACCTCTGAATGATCTTCCCAGGCATAGGAAAGAGGGACATCATATAGATTGGCAAGGCATCAAGAACACTATTGATCAGAGTGACTCTACCACCCATTGATAAGTATTGACTTCTCCAGTTAACAGCTTCTTGCCACACTTTTCCACCACAGAGTTCTAGATGCTCAAGGATTTACTCTTGGCTCCCAAATGCATGCCAAGATAGGTGGTGGGAAGTTCACCTATCTTGCCACCTAAAATGTTTGCCAGGGGACTGATCTCTGGTAATTTATTCACAGGGTAGATAAAACTCTTTCCCCAGTTGATATGAAGTCCAGATATTGCTTTAAACAAAATGAAAATAACCCTTAGGTGTTTCAACTGTTTACTCTCTGCATCACAAAACACTAATGTATCATCAGCATATTGTAAGTGGGAGGTAGAAACTCCTGGTGAATTCCCCTTACTCACCTTGAAGCCCCAATTTCTATTATTAACATGAGCAATCTTCAGCTTATCACTTAGACCTCCCATAGTTAGGATAAATAGAAAAGGAGAAGGGGGGTCTCCTTGTCTGGATCCTTTCTCAGAGGAAAAAAAGTCAGATGTTGAACCATTAATCAAAACAAAGAACTTCATTGTAGTCATCCGAAGCCTCATCCATTCCCACCCTCCTGAGTGTACTCCACAGATATTCCCAATTCAACTGATCATATGCTTTCTTTATGTCTAGCATGCAGAGAATTCTTGGGCCTTTGGATCTAATTCTCACATCTACACATTCATTGGCCATCAAAATGGCATCCATAATTCGCCTACCCTTTATAAAGGCCATTTGTTGGTCATCTACTAACTTTGGTATAACCTCCTGAGTCTTTCTATTAGGATCTTTGAGATGATTTTGTAGAAGCTCCCAATCAGGCTAATTGGCCTGAAATCTTTCAATATCAGATGCTCCCTTTTTCATAGGAATTAGGACTATAAAAGCGGCATTAAAGTTTTTTTCAAAATATCCCCAATCATGGAAATTTTGGATGACAGCTACCACTTACTCCATAATCACTTCCCAGCACTGTATTTTAATTCTCTTCCCTTTCTTAGAAAATGTAAATTTAGCTATTTAAACCTCAATACCTTGAGGGAATAATCAAACAGTGTTTTTCTCCCAGTAACTCTTCCGTGTTCCATTTTCACATGGCATCAAAGCTCTAGCTCTTGTGAGGTATAACTCATCGTGCATCTTACCAGTGACACCAGGAAGAAGAAAGAACATCATCACCATGTCATATTCTCTCACAAATGTCAATCACTTCCCCTGAGAGTTGTATATCAACTGAAGACACCAAGGAGGCTGGAATCCTCCGGCAATGAGACCCCAAAAAGCCTAGCCTCGACAAAGCTTCCACAAGCGCACTCACCAGGGAGTTTCCAGAGAGGTTACCTTATGTCCAGGTACGTGAGAGATCTTTCAACTACTTGTACCTTCCGATGAGAATCTATCACTTGTGGGTTTCGCCTCTTCAATCTACCTCAACCCATCCACTAACTGCTGCTTTCTACCACCGGAGCTCTATTTCAAGAAGATCAGTCGATTTTCTTGCGAAGTACACTGTTCTGGCGAGAAATTTTCTAATTTTTCGGTTACCTCACCCGCTGTTTCCAGCACTTGAGAACATAACTTGATAACATTTATTACCATGAACTGATATTTTGGAGTTGAAACTCCTCTGATTCATTGAAAACGTGCTTGGATCAAATGCTTTTGGTTCTACAACTATGGTTACCAGTGTCTGAAACTAAGTGATTACCACAAAACCATTTGGTAGATACTAGATAGTGCAAATTACCTATGCTGATCCTCTTCTGTTCAATTAAGATGCAGAACACAAGGCATTCAAGATCACTTAATTAAACAAACTATGGATATTGAAGAGAAGGTTCCAGGAGAAGGAGAAAAGATTGCTGCTCAATTGTGTAGCCTCTTATGGATGTCAAATGAGAAAAGATTGATACTTCATTGGGTATCCTCTTATGGAAGTTTATTAATTCTAAATCGATGCTCTTGTTACATCCATCCTAGACCTGCTTTTACGTTTCGGAAAAGGATCATGTTCTACACAACAATAATGAAGAAAAATGAACTGAAAATGTCCCTTTTAAGTCGTTAATTAAATAAAGGTGACAAGAGTTTAAAAGACTTTCAAGCCTTTCAATTAAATAAAAGTGACAAATGAGTTGTTGAAACAACTCTTTTAATTGTCCAACTATTTTTACCAACAACAAAAGTTATTGGCTAATTACATTAGTTATCCCAACAACTAATCAGTTGACCAACAACTAAGCGAAGTTGTCCCAACAACTTTTGTATTTATCAATCAAATATTGAACTATTTCTTCAAAAAACCTTCATAGTTGTCCGGACAACTACGAAAGTTGTTGGTTGAAATACCCAGATTTAAGCATATTTTGATATTAATTGTTTATTTGTCACTTTAACCTAATTTCTAAAATTTGAAGGACTCTCACTTAATTGACAAATTTATTTGTCACTTTTAATAAACTACCACCAAAAATGACATCTCTCCCTTATTTTTTTGAAACTGGAAACTTGAATGTATGAATAGACAAAACAGTACATTGGTCGTACTGCAACCATATTTACAATTTAGATTTTAAGGAAATAGATTTTTCCATCCTAAATAGTACCTAGAACATCAACTATATCAACAGAATCCTCTGAATAAATCTGTTTACACGAAAAACAAAAAAGCAGAAGGCAATTCCATTTGATCTTGTGCACTGGATTACTCAAATCCTCAAAACACCTTGAATTTCTTTGTTTCCAGATTGTCCACCAAATGCTTGCAGGGGCAGTTCTCCATCTCTTGCTTCCTCCCAACTATGTAGAACTTCAGTGATCTTACCAGGCATTATCCAAGAAATGCCTCTAAGACTAATGAAAAGTCTTCAAAGCTGAACTGTAATTCTGCAGCGTCAAAATAGATGATTAACGGTCTATTCTTTCTCTCCACAAAGAAATCAATTTGAGCATTGCATCATATTTCTTCTTGCCAGATTATCCTTAGTAAAGATAGCCTCTTTTGCTAATAACCGAACAAAGCAGGCTACCTTGTGGGGGGTTTTGGTCTTCTAAATATGTTTCCAAGGCCGTTCTACAACTGATAGTTTGCCAGCCTCATCATTTTATAAGCTCCTCACCTTAAATAAGCCAGAGCTATGTCCCTTCCATCTGAGCAAACCGGTCACCTCTTGAAGACCACTGGAGGATTCCATTCAATGTGTTGTAAAATTCTGTCACCCTCTGTATCTCTCAACCATTTAGCATTCTTTGGAAATTGATATCCCCTCCATACTCTCTCCTTATTTCTACTTTGGTCTTGTGTTGATGCACCACTAACATGAATATGTCAGGTGATAACTACCATTCCCTAGCCAGTTGCCTTCCCAAAAAAGAGTTTTATTTCCTTCATTCACTTTGATGATTGAGTTGTCCTTCAAAAAAAGCCAGCGAGCGCTGATGGATCTCCATAGAGTGACCCTCTATGGAGCCTCTCAATTTCCAGTATCTGAGGTGAGTAACTGTCCTTGTTGGGACTCATCTCCTTCTATAGCATAAATATTCTCCCCCCGTATGTTGAGATACTGACCCTTCTTCCAGTACCAACTTTACTCCCATTGTTGTGATGTCTTTGTTTCACCCAGCTACTTCAAGAACTGCTGTCTCCAAAGAGGTTTGTGCCCTTGCATGCATTGAGTTCTGTATATAAGAAGAGCAAATGTCTGGTTCTCCGAGGAAGGAGTCAACTTTAAAACCTTCTTTCGCCTCTCCTTGTATATCATTAAAAATATTAGGCCTTATTTGAAAAAAGAGATAAGCATAAAATGCTCCCAGGCACAGTTAACAAGGTAAAAATTTAGGAGTCCCTTCTGGGCTTCTGAATCATATTCCGGTGCTCTTCATTGCCGGAAAACTTCTATTTCCTTTCTTTCTTAGCCAATTTTTCTTTTCCTAGCAATGGAGAACAAGATTTTCTTCAGGACGGGGGGTAAATCATATGACCTTACAGATTGTCTCCAACACAGGGACTTGGGTGGACTGGGTGGAGAGTACTAAAATCTCAATGAGGAGGAGGATTCTAAGCAAAGCTCTTCTTTGCTTTGCAGGAGAGGCTTCACGAAGCCTCCACAAACAAAGGCAAGAGCTTTAAATCTTGAAGATGTAGAGATACGGCTACCTATATTTGTTGCACCGAAAAATTCAATAAATATGGTCAGTTTATTTCAGTCATAGCAGTTAAAGGTCACAACAGATCATTTATCATTATTCCAGAGAACAAAATTAATGAAGGACGGGGAAGGCTAGCTAATTGAAGTCAATCAAACAAACAGAATGCTGTCATTACATCAGGGGTGAAGCCATTTTTACACAGCAAATTGAAGCAGCCAGTAACAACAGACAAAGCAATCTCATCTTCGAGTGGGAGAGAGGACAAAGCCATTTTAAGAAGATGTTGAGTGGGGAGATTCATTGGAGGAAAAGAGGCTCCCAGTAGTAATGACGTACGAAGGTGGCTATCCAAACTTGGAAGGGTGTGAAAAATATCAAAGTTTAAGACATGAACGGATTTCTTTTCCTTTTCGAATTTCAGTCTAGGAAAATAGCAGAACATATTCTCATGGGAGAATGAAGACCAGGTCAAGTTTGGGAATTAGACTGGTGGGCACCAACAGCTGGGGCTCTTCCAGCTTCTTTCAATCTAGACTGGTTCTGGGTCAGAATCATGGGTCTCCCACTCCCACTACGGAATTCAAAGACGATGAAGAACCTAGGTGATGCCTGTGGAGGATGGCTTGAGAATGAAGAGGAGTCTGAGCTTAAAAATAATTTAAGGTGGCGAGAATTAGGGTTAAAGATCCAGGGGACAAGATTCCATCGTCGATTGAAGCGGCCGACTGAGATCTTGTCTACAACCTCCTGTCTGGTGTGTATTACTGGTGTCTTACCGGAGAATAGATGTTGATGTGACCCGTGACAGGCCAGCAGAGACCAATACTGAGGATTGGACAAGAACCAGAGGTCCTTCACAGGGAAGGAAAAAGTATCGCAGATGAGGCTGGAACTAATATAATCACAAAGGAGGAAAGGACAGCTGGAAAGGGACACGTGCCTGGGAGAGGCGTTTATTTCAAATTTTCTCGCAGGCCCCAGCAATTCACGTGAGATAGAAGTGATTGGCGTGAGCTTATTAATTCCTCCAGATCAGATTCCTTTTGAGCCCACATGGACAAGCCCAATTCCTTAGAGAAGTTGATGGAGTCCAGTTCTGGGAAACTAATTTCAATCATCGAGGGCCCAATCAAATCCACATTAACTGTTTAGAGCCTTTTGCAGAGAAATACGGTTATCAAAAGAAAAATCTGGTTCTTCTAATTTTATTATCTTGAAGGAGAAAAAGAATTTCGATCAAGCTCCAAAGAGACAGAAAAACAAATGGGTGAAGCGGGTGATCTTCGTGTCTGTGAAAACACAGCTAACTACATGCAAGAGGAACAAACAGTCGCAGCTGAAGAGTGTAGGAACAACATTGCAAAAACAGAGTACAGATGAAGGGGAGGATTTTTCAGAAGTCTTCGCAGTGATGTACATGGAAGAATACCCTGCTCTTTTACAAATTGGTAATAGAGCATTGGAGGAAGATTTAGCAGCAAAAACATCAATTTGGGTGCAATCCAACATAGCCAAGTTGTCTCAACAACTTGGGGTCGACATCAAAGGGTGCAAAAAAGAAGCCTATGCACTGTTGATGAAGTTAGATCAGAGGAGAGAAGGGAGATGGAGCGCCTTTGGGGGGGAAGGGAATGAATGGGGATAATAAGAGGGAGACTGTCAAGAAACTATTGCATCAATGGGAAGCAGATGTGTATGTTTTGGTGGAGAAAAAAATTGAAGGATCTCTAGACAATATGCTTCCAAGTATTTGGAGCAACAGATGGGTGGGAGAAATTCATAAAGAAGCACAGGGGAGTAAGTGGGGGAATTATTATCCTACAGGAAAAGAGACTGTGGAAGGGTGAGCTGATGAGGTTGGAAAGACGGTGCATCACTGGCAAATTTACTGTAGTAAATGAGAACTTAAGCTAGCACATGCAGACTGCAATAGAGTAATTAGTTAAACACTATGACATTAGCTGAAAAACAGGAGAGATAATTTCAGCGGGCCTTCAATATCACCAGATTTCCAACTGAGAGAACCAATTCCACCCGAATAAGTCAAGCTATGACGGAATTTTCATCATGCATTGAAAACCTGAAGCTGCTGGATCCTCCTTTATTTGGACAATCTTTATCTTGGAGAAGAGGGGAAGATCAAGGGTGTGCATCCAGAATAGATAGATTCCTTTATTGCACTGAGTGGGGAGAAGTTTTTTCTCACATAAAACAAAGTAGACTTCCTAAACTAGCCTCAGACCACAATCCCATTTCGTTGACCTGTGGGAACTGGGAATGGAAAAAGTCCTATTTTAAATTTGAGACTTGGTGGCTAGAAATGGATGGCTTTAAGGACAAGGTGAAGGAATGGTGGAATCCTTTCAGGGTGAATGGAAGACCTGGTTGTGTTTATGCTGAGAAGTTTAAATTGCTTAGGACAAAGATGAAGGAATGGAGCAAGATAACAAAGGGAACTGGAAACAGAAAAAGATGATATCCTTAATCAAATCTCACACTGGGAAACTGCCAGGAACATAGGCCACTCACAGATGATGAATTAGTACAAACGGAAGCTTGGCCATGGAGTTTGAAGAGGTAGCAAAAATGGAAGAAATTGCTTGGAAGCAAAGATCTAGGGTTCAATGGCTTAAACAGGATGATAAGAACAGTGTTTTCCCATAGAACTGCAACCTACAATAAGAGATACAACTCCATGGAGCAACTTAAAGTGAATGGTACTACTATCCAAGATCCAGATAATGTCAAAGAGGTTGTGCAAGACTACTACAAGGATCTGTATAAGGAGACAGAAAGCTGGAGGCCTAATTTTTTGTGCAAGACTACAGCAAGGATCTGTATAAGGAGACAGAAAGCTGGAGGCCTGATTTTAGACTTCATGAGGCAACAAGGATCATTGTTGAGGAACAGGCTTGGTACAGAGAGCTTTTGAGGAGGAAGAGATGGTAGAGTGCTTGAACACATGTGCTACGGAGAAAGCACCTGGTCCAGATGGCTATCCAATGATGTTTTATAAGACTTTTTGGTGTTTGTTGAAGGAAGATGTCATCAACACAACCAACAATTCCATACAAATCAGGTTTTGAAAAAAGTTTCAATGAAACATTCCTTGCTCTGATTCTAAAGAAACCTGGAGCCTCAGAGTTAGACTTTAGACAAATCAGTCTGGTATACAAGATTATTGGCAGACACACTTAAGAAAGTAATTGATAAACTGGCCAACAGGCATTAGATGGCATTCATTTTTGATAAGTGGTAACATTGTATTCTTCAGCATTAAGGATATGCTGGAGACCTCAAGAAAATTAAAAAAGAGCAA
>JBCEWC010002235.1:0-35631 GCA_038996855.1 Solanum aculeatissimum
TCGAGGCCACTTTCTAGCCCAATTTTGATTCGGCCACTTAAACTCAACCCGTGGCCACCAAAACTCATACATGGCTTTTTGTACATCATAGAATGCCAACCATAAGTAGATTTTGAAAATTTTCGGGTTGTTACAATTGCACTACTTTTTATACAACCCCTTGACCCGAGCTGGAGGCAAGGGTTAGATGTACACTTTTCAAACCCCTTAACCATGGCAGGTAGTGAGGTTGAGATATTATGATAGCTTTTGACCACGGGCATATGGCAAGGTTGAGATATTATGAAACAGTTGACCACGGGCAAGTGGCAAGGTTGAGGGGCACTTTGTATGTGTCATGATGAAAGCTCACGCATAGTTTTCAACCCTCTCATAACATTTCTGTAATAACCCAAAATATTTTTGAACTTCGTAGTTATCATGACCCGGATAGGGGGCCTAGATCTGACATCGAAAAAGAGGATCTGAAATTCCTCGATCAAGCCATCATAGCATCATCACACACATCATCAATTTAGAAGCGCCGAAGTAAACACATAACATATATGTTCTAAGGGAAATGGGGCTTTGGACTCAAGCTATAGGGATGTTTCCGGGAATGGGATGAGCATGAATCACATAACACATAACAAGTATTTCTAAGGGGCGGGTAAGTAGGACTCAAGTTATGGGGGCACACCAAGGTTATGGGACTTTCCACAAAAGCACATTCCCAACATTCACAATCCCATCATCGTAAGCATAAGCATAAGCATAATAGGGACATCATATCAATAGATCAATTCCAATAGTCATACAACCCCAAATAGCATAATACAACGTGCAAGAGTGTAGTTTGTCCAACAAGACTTCACATAAGATGAACGGGGCCTCGACATAGTTTGAGGCTCACCCTCAATACATGAAATAGGAAAGTAAAAGCAATATTAGCTAGATAGAAAGTTGCTATTGACCTTGAACAAAAGGACTCAGCACAAGCAATGGGCTTCAAGATAATCACTCATCGTACAAAGGTAGATAGAGATCATCATCGGCACCTACATGGTTAGAACATGTAGACAAGAGTATGGGTTAGCACAGTAAAGTACTAAGCATGCAGGCATGCAAATGCATATGCAAATGGACCTATAACAACCTACATGAAAAAGGCACATACATAGAAGAAAGTATAAGAAGGGACAATACAACAATATATTATGTTATACATGATGCATGAAATGCCATGATGCTCATAATATAGAGGGGATGGAACCATAACTGATAACAAAATTCATGTGAGCTACAACGTGAAGTTGCCCATTGAAAGCCCTCTCATTGGATCGGAGGTGATTACTTGCCTAAGGTAATCCACACCACACTTTACGGGCCTCCCATTTTGGTGTGATGGCCACCTTCCTTATGGGTCTCCCATTTCGGAAAGATTTACATAACATAGCATATCGTATCATTTCATATCATATCATGTCAAATCCAAGAATACCTTACTAGTCTCCTATTTCGGAGCAACCTATGGAGGCACATAGTTTCGAGAAAAGAGTAGGACCCCTAGGGATTGCCCACTTACCACTCCAATCATTCTCGGTACTAAGTCATCATCACACAGGCATACTTATACATATATACTTGATTTAAAATGGAAACTTGACACTTGGACTTCAAATCATGCATACTCGAGATTAAAAGCCAAACATTCTTTCAAAACTCTTATGCATACTTAAGAAAAGTCAAACACATTTCATAGTTATGCTTCATGGTCTAAAAGGACAAACAAACCTTCATGTCAAACTTTATTCATAAGAGTAACTCCATACTTGTCATATCATATCATATTGGTGCAAGCACCCATGTTGCTCAAAGAGCCATATCAAAGACTTAGAGTGATCACAACTTATCCATAACCCATACTTGTTCATAATCATAGTCATAAACATGTTTGGGACTTAACCCACATCAAAACTTTCATCAAAACATCCATGAATCATGCATGCAATTCTATGAGGAACAATGTGAATAGCATGGGTAATAGATTCATACTTCAAATTCAAATCAAGAGTAGTTCATGATAAATCTAAGTCCAACCAACCTTCAAATAATTATTTAAATAATACCCATGCATAAATCAAAAGTACAAAGGACATGCAGAACTTGATCATCATCAAAACCCTTTTACCTTCATAAATTCAAGCCTAAATCATCCTTAAAACACCTAAATGCTACAACACATAATCCCAGTAAATTAAATACTTTAAAATTTAAAGAACCCAACCTTAAATAAAACTTAAAATCATAATTTAAAGAGGAGAGTTCTTGCGTCCTCATGGATGAGAGAGAATCCATGAATCAAACCCACATACCTTGAAATTGACCAAGAGAATTGAAGGATTTCACAACAAGGATGATCTTTCCAAAATTTCCTCAAGCTTTCATCAATGGAAGTCAAGAGAATTTAGAAATTTTCAAAGTATAATGGAGAGTGTTAGAATGGATGAAAAGGGTTTAGGGTTAGGTTTAGGGGGTTTAGGGGACCTTAGAAAACCTAAAAGGGGCATATGATCTAATTAAATTACCAATTAACCATTAATGAAATAGACTAACTAACTGAAACAGTGCCTCAATGAAGGCTACAGGGACCGTCTAGTGGTACGCGGTCTGTGTACCAGACCGTCTGGATTTCCTTGGCCTCGTTTTTGGCTCGAACTCTCGGGGGACTTTCTGGATCACTTTATGGGGGGTCTCACGGACCATGTGGCTGCACATGGACCATGTACTGGTCCATGGAGCCACACTTGGCACGGAGTCCAGCCCCAAACCTTAGACAAGGTTCTGCCCCAATTCACGGACCTCTCACGGCCCGTGTAAGGTCTCACGGACCGTTGGATGGTCCGTCGGGTTTGCCTTGGTCCATGGTCAGGGTCCTGGAAACTAGGAGCCCACTGGAACATCCCACGAACCCCCACACGGACTGTGGACCTTCACACAGTTTGTAGTCCTGTCCTTGCACCATTTTCAGAACTCATTTCCAGCGTCCTTCATATTATGGGCAGTCTTACTATTTTGGCTATAACTTTCTCATACAAACTCCAAATTGAGCGAAACCGGTTGCGTTGCGAAGATATCTCAAATAGCTTCAATTTGATATGCAGCCCACACAGTTCAACTCATATCAAAAGTTATGAGCTTTCAAAGTACACTGCTCAAACAGCCTCTCAATGCCACCACGATATTCATTTTGAATTCGGCCACTTAAACTCAACCCATGGATACCAAAAGTCAACCATGACCAGTACAACATCATCCAAGACCAACAAAGAAGAATTTTGAAATTTTTTGGGTCGTTACATCATCTCCCCCTTGGGAATATTCGTCATCTAATGGGCGAAAACTACGGTTTGAGGACAACAATCAAACAAGAGATATTTCATTAAACTTATAATGAATCATGCATCATTTCAAAATATTTCAAAACTCATGTTAAATCATCATTTAAATCATTTTCGTGCTCATGTATGCATCCAATGTCATGTAACTCAAGAATTTAAAGAATTAGGACCATAAAAGGATAGAACCTAGTACCTTAGGCTTGAGTATATTGGAAAAGATAAGGATATTGCTCCATCATGTCCAACTCCGCTTCCCACGTTTCACTCTCCACGTCTTGGTTCCTCCAAAGCACCTTGACCGAAGCTACTTCCTTGTTGAGAAGCCTCTTTATTTGCCTATCCAAGATCTCAACCGGTACCTCCTTATAGGTCAAGTTCTCTTCAATCGTCACACCCTCCAAAGGTGTAATTGCCTTAGGGTCGCCAACCAACTTCCTCAACATAGATACATGGAAAACCAGATGAATAGAACTAATGTCCAAAGATAAGTCCAACCTATATGCTACATTGCCAAACCGTTCCACAATCTCATATGGTCCGACGTACTGGGGACTCAACTTGCCCCTCTTGCCATAACACATTATACCCTTCATGAAGGACACCTTCACATATACCCAATCACCCACATGAAATTCAAGGTCCCTCTTTCTAACATCCGAATAAGACTTTTGGCGACTTTGGGCCGTCTTCAACCTTTCTCAAATCAATTTAACCTTTTTAATAGCTTCAACAACCAAATTCGAGCCTAACAAGGCAGCCTCACCTAATTTAAACCAACCAACGAGAGACCTATATCTCCTACCAGACAAAGCTTCAACTGGGGCCATACCGATGCTAGCATGAAAACTATTGTTGTAAGCAAACTTAATGAGAGGTAGATGGTCATCCCAATTTCCCTTGAATTCAAACACACAATCCCTTAACATGTCTTCCAAAGTTTGGATTGTCCTTTTGGCTTGTCCATCAGTTTGACGATGAAATGCGGTGCTCAACTTGACCTTAGTACCAAGTCCCTTTTGAAAGGACTTCCAAAAATGAGAAGTAAATTGAGTACCACGATCTGATATGATACACCTTGGCACACCATGTAATCTAACCAACTCTCAAATATATACCTTAGCATACTCCTCGACACTATAGGTATTCTTAACCACTAAGAAGTGAGCTGAGTTGGTCATTCTATCAACCACCACCCATATGGAATCAAATTGTCTCCGAGTACGGGGCAACCCAACCACAAAGTATATGTTCACATCTACCCACTTCCAAGTAAGAATTTTAATGTCTTGGGTCAAACCACCGGGCCTTTGATGTTCCACTTTCACTTGTTGGAAATTAGGACATTTCGATAAAAATTTAGCCACGTCCCTCTTCATACCATGCCATCAATACAACTCCCTCAAGTCTCGATGCATCTTGGTAGATCCATGATGAATAGAATATTGGGAATTATGAGCCTCTTTCATAATAGTCTCCCATAAGTCATCAACATTCGTAACACACAAACGGTCTTAGTACTGTAGCACACCATCTCCCCCTTCAGAGAAAACCTCAATTTTTCCATCGGTAACCAACTTCTTCAACTCTACCAAAGAAGGATCTAAGTCTTGTTTCCTCTTAACATCAACCACTAAGGAAGAATCGAACCCACTTTGAACGAGAATTCCACCATTGTTGGATTCGGCCAATCTTACACCCAACCTAGCCAAACGGTGCACATCATTCACTGTCTCCTTCTTCCCTTCTTCTACATGAGTCACACTCTCCGTAGAAAGCCTACTAAGGGCATCCTCCATAACATTAGCTTTACCGAGGTGATAAAGGACACTCATATTGTAATCTTTAAGAAGTTCTAGCCACCTCCTTTGCCTCAAATTTAGGTCTCTTTGGTTGAACACATATTGCAAGCTTTTATGATCTGTGAAAACATATACATGAACCCCATATAAATAATGTCACCAAATTTTCAAAGAAAATACCACCACCGCCAACTCTAGATCATGGGATGGATAATTTTGTTCATGCACCTTCAATTGTCGGGACACATAAGCTATCACCTTACCATGTTGCATAAGCACACAACCCAAGCCAATACGTGACGCATCACAATATACCACAAACCTATCTATCTCATTAGGCAATGTCAAAATCGGAGTCGATGTAAGTCGATCCTTCAAAGTTTGGAAACTTTTCTCACATTCATTTGACCATACAAATTTAGCCTTCTATTGAGTCAACTTAGTCAACGGGAATGCTATAGAGGAAAACCCTTCAACAAACCTTCTATAATAATTGGCTAAACCAAGGAATCTTCGAATATCTGAAGGAGTCAATGATCTAGGCAAATCCTTCACCGCTTCAGTTTTCTTAGGATCAACCTTAACGCCATCACCGGACACCACATGGCCAAGGAAAGAAACTTCTCCTAAAAAAATTCACATTTGCTAAACTTGGTATACAATTACTCCTCTATCAAAGTTTGAAGAACCAACCTCAAATGATCCATATGCTTTTGCTCACTATGGGAGTAAATCAAAATGTCATCAATGAAGACTACCACAAAATTATTAAGGAACGGTTTGAACACCCGATTCATAATATCCATGAACACCGCCGAAGCATTAGTCAACCCAAACAACATCACCACAAATTCAAAATGACCATAACGAGTTTGAAATTCCATCTTAGGAATATCACACTCCCTTACATTCAATTGGTGATAACCCGAGCGAAGATCTTTTTCGGAAAAGTGAGTAGCTCCTTGAAGAAGGTCAAACAAATCATCAATCCTCGGCTATGGGTGCCTATTCTTAATGGTCACCTTGTTCAATGGTCGATACTCAATACACATCCGGAGAGACCCATCCTTCTTTCTCACAAACAAAACGGGAGCACCCCAAGGTGAAATGCTTGGTCTAATATACTCCTTTTATAACAAATCCTTCAATTGATCTTTCAATTCCTTCAACTCTGTCGGGGCCATACGATAAGGGGGCATAGAAATAGGTTGAGTATCCAAAAGAATGTCTATACCAAAATCCACTTCCCTATCGGGAGGAATACTGGGAAAGTCCTCCGGAAACATATCGGGAAACTCATTTACCACCGGAACCGATTCAAGCCTAGGTGACTCACTCTCCACATCTCTAACCCACACAATATGATAAATTCATCCTTTACAAATCATCTTTTGTCCCTTGAGGTAATAAATAAACCGACCCTTAACCACAGAATCACTACCCTTCCACTCCAACACCCGTTCATTAGGAACTTGAAATTTAACTTGCCTAGTTCTACAATCAACCGAGGCACACGATCCATGCAACCAATCAATCCCAAGAATAACTTCAAAATCATACATCTCAAGTTCTACAATGTCACCAGGGAACACTTTATTCAACACAGAGATAGGGAAACCTCGATACACTTTCCGGGCAACAATAGACTCACCCACAGGAGTATACACCAAATAAGGTTCCCTTAGAGTTTTGGGACTAAAACCAAACTTAACAGCCAACAAAGGAGTCACAAAAGATAAATTTGCACCCGGATCAAGTAAACATAAGCGTCAAAATCAAAGATTTTTAACATACCAGTCACGACATCTGGAGCTTCCTCCACCTTCTGTCGGGCATTTAGAGCATAAAACTGGTTGTTCCTAAGAGCACCACCAACCAGAGCCTTTGCCAGCCCTTGACTACCAGGAGCCACTTGATCTTTCTTGGCACCCCTTGGATATTCGGAAACCTTGTGGTCCAAACCACCACATCCATAGCAAGCACCTGATGCCCTTCTACAATTACCCATATGGTGCTTCCCACATTGACCACAAAGAGGAATTTGGGGACCACCCCCAACTTGTCCCTTTGGAGGAGGAAATCTTGGATTACCAAATCTCATGTTAGAACCTTGGCCTTGGTGAAACTGGCCAAAACCACCGCCACCCTTAAAGTTGGAGAACCCACCGTCAAACTGGGCCCTCTTAGCTTCATGCACTTTTCTTTCCTTAAGTTTCTCTCCCTCAATTTGCTTGGGATAAGTCATGAGCCAAGAGATATCCATGTCAAAAATGAGCATAGCGGTTCTACACTACTTCACTACACACTCCAAAACACCAAAAATAAACTTGTGCATTCTTGCACGGGGATCAGACACAAGCATTGGAGCATACTTGGAGAGCTTAGTAAACTTGAGGGCATAGTCCCTCACGATCATACCACCTTGCCGGAGATTGATGAACTCGGTCATTTTGGCTTCCCTAAGCTGAAGTGGAAAGAACCGATAAAGAAAGGCCATCTTGAATTCCTCCCATCCAACCTTAACATCCATGATCCTCTTAACAAGTCATTGGTTGTACAACACTTGTGCCACATCCTTAAGTTGGTAAGCCGCTAACTCCGCCTTCTCCTCCGAACCAATACCTATAATTGTCAACACTTTGGTGAGTTGATCAATGAACACTTGAGCATCTTCATCAACCTTGGAGCCATAGAATTCTGTAGGGTTCATAGGGGTAAAATCCCTCACCCTTGAAGCTGGGATACCAAGGTTGACGGGAATCACCGAATGGGCTTGGTTGGCCACAGCTTGGGCCAACATGGATACCATATTTTTGAATTCGGCATGGAACACCTGCTCCTCTACCAGTGTCGAAGGGGCTTCTTCCTCAATTTCGAGAACCTGACAGAGAAGCGGAGCTCTTCTGGGAGGCATGTTCTGAAAGAGCGACAAGAACCAAGAGTTTAGAGAAATCTCATAAAGGGTACAAGGCACGATACAAGAGGTAATGAAGTGATAAGTTCCTAAAATATCGTCATAGCTTCTCACTCATAGGTATGGCCTGCATCACACCCATGAACGAGACTCTAAGTGAAGCAGAATCTTGGACTCCAAGGATCATTACAAACCTAGGACTTTGATACCATCTTTGTCACGACCCGGATGGGGGCCTAGATGTGACATAGAAAAAGAGAACCCAAAAGTTCTTGATCAAGCCATCATAGAATCATCACACACTTCATCGATTCGAAAGCGCGGAAGTAAACACATAACATGTAAGTTCTAAGGGAATCGGGGCTTTGGACTCAAGCTATGGGGATGTTGCCGGGAATGGGATAAATAGGGATTCACATAGCACATAACAATTATCTCTAAGGGGCCGGGTAAGTAGGAATCAAGCTCTGGGGGCACACCGGGATTATGGGACTTTTCACATAAGCACATAGTCAATTACAATTCCCAACGTCAAGTCATAAGCATAATCAATACCATTCCATAATCAAGGCTCATAATCATAATATCTCAACAACCATAATATCCAACAAAATTACAAAGCCAACGTACAAGAGATTAATTTGCCAACAAGCCTCTACTTATGATAAGCTGGGCCTAGACATAGTTTGAGGCTCACCTTCAATACATAAGTAAAAAAAAATAACAAACACTACTAGGTAGATAAAAGATGGCTATTGCCCTTGAACAAAAGGGCTCACCACAAGCACAAGTCTTCAAAATAATCAAACGTCGTCCGGTGAAATATAGAAGTCATCTCCGGTTCCTACATGGTTAAAACATATAGACAAGAGTATGGGTTAGCACAATAAAGCACTAAGTATGCAGGCATGAAAATGCATACGCATATGAACCTATGAAAACTTACACGGCAAGGGCACATATATAGAAGTGAATATAAGAAAGAATTATATATCAATATGCCATAAAAGTCATGATGCATGAAATGCCATAATGTTTAGTATAGAGGGGATGGCACCATAACTGACATCCAAATCCATGTGAGCTACAATATGAACTTGACCAATGAAAGCCCTCCCATTGGATCGGAGGTGATTACTTGCCAAAGGTAATCCACACCATACCTTACGGGCCTCCCATTTTGGTGTGATGGCCACCTTCCTTATGGGTCTCCCATTTCAAAAGAATGTACATAGCATATCATATCATATCATATCAAAGCATACATTACGGGTCTCCCATTTTGGTAGCAACCTATGAAGGCACATAGTTTCGGGAAAGGAGCGGGACCCTTGGGGATAGCCCACTTACTACTCCAATCCTTCTCGGTACTAAGTCATCATCCCAGAAGAATACATATACATGTATTTAAAATGAAACTTGACACATGAACTTCAAATCATGCATACTTGGGCTTAGAAGCCAAACACACCTTCAATACTCTTATGCATACTTAACAAGAGTCAAACATCTTTCATAATCATGCATCATGGGCTAAAACTCCAAACAATCTTTCATGTCAAACATCATGTGTAAGAGTAGCTCCATTCATATCATATCATGTCATATCAAATTGGTGCAAGCACCCATGTTGCTTAAAGAGCCATATCATAGACTTAGTGTGATCACAACTTAGTCAAACCCATACTTGTTCAAAATCGTAGTCATAAACATGTTTGGGACTTAGTCCACATCAAAACTTTCATCATAAATCCATGAATCATGCATGCAATGCCATGAGGAACAATCAGAATAGCATGGGTACTTGGAGTCATACTTTAAATGCAAATCAAGAGTAATTCATGAGAAATTCAAGTCTAATCATACTTCAAAACATCATTTAGGAACTACTCATGCATAAATGAAGAGTACAAGGGACATGCATAACTTGATCATCATCAAACCATCAAACTTTTATGGAATTCAAACTCAAATCAACTTTAAATCACCAAATTTCTATAGCACATAATCCCAATCAATTAAATACTTCAAAATTTAAAGAACTCAACCCTAATTAAAACTATAAATAAAATTTAAAGAGGAGGGTTCTTGGGTCTACTTGGATTAAAGGGGATCCATGAATCAAACCCATATACCTTGCAATTGACCGAGAGAATTGAAGGATTTCACAACAAGGATGATCTTCCCCAAATTTCTTCTAGCTTTCATCAATAGAGGTCAAGAGAATTTAGGAAATTTCAAAGTGTAATGGAGAGTGTTAGAATGGATGAAAAGGGTTTAGGGTTAGGTTAAGGAGGTTTAGGGGACCTTAGAAATCCTAAAAAGGGCATAGGATTTAATTAAATTATAAATTAATTATTAATGAAATGGACTAATTAACTGTAACACAGTGCCATACGAAAGGGATACAGTGCCCGTCCAGTGGCACACGGGTCGTATAACTGTCCGTGTGCTTTGCCTTGCCCTCGTCTTCAACTTGAACTCTCGGGGACTTTTTGGATCACTTCACGGGAGGTTCTCACGGACTGTGTGGCTTCACACGGACCGTGTACTGGTTTTTGGAGCCACACTTGGCCTAGTGGCTAGCCTCACAAGCTGGCCAACACACTGCCTCACCTCAGGGACCCCTTCACGGTCCGTTTGGAGTCCCACAGACCGTGGGGTGGTCTGTGGGACTTAACTTGGCCCATAGGTTGGACCTTAGCCACCTTGAACCCACTGGATCATCACACGACTACCCTCACGGACCATGTACCCTCACACGGACCGTGGTCCATCTTTTAACTCAATTTCCAGAACTTATTTCCAGCGTCCTTTGAATTATGGGCAGTCTCACTGTTTTGGTTTATGTGCTATGTGTTTTGCTTCCGTGCTTCTGAATCGATGATGTGTGTAATGATGCTATGATGGCTTGATCGAGGACTTTTAGGTTCTCCTTTGCCATGTCACATCTAGGCCCCTATCCGGGTCATGACAAAGATGGTATCAAAGCCCTAGGTCTGTAATGATCCTCGGAGTCCAACATGTCGCGTCGCTTAGAGTTTCGTTCATAGGTGTGATGTGCACCATACCTATGAATGAGAGGCTATGATGATGTTTTAGGAACTTATCACTTCATTGTCTCTTGTATTGTGCCTTTTAGCCTTATGAGATTTCTCTAAACTCGTGGTATTTTGTCACTCTTTCAGAAAATGCCTCCTCGAAGAGCTCCCTTCCCCCTTCAAGCTCCTGAAGTAGAGGAACAAGCTCCTCGAGCACCTGTAGAAGAACAGGTATCCTTTGCTGAGTTCATAAATGTAATCTCTATGTTGGCCTAAGTTGTGGCCAACCAAGCTCGGCCTGTCAACCCGGTCAATGTTGGTACTCCAGCCTCAAGTGTGAGGTACTTCACCCGTATAAACCCTCTAGAATTTTATGGCTCTAAAGTTGATAAGGATGCTCAAGAGTTCACTGATGAACTCACCAAAGTGTTGACAATTATGGGTGTTAGTTCAGAGGAGAAGGCGAAGTTAGCGACTTACCAACTAAAGGATGTGGCACAAGTGTGGTACAACCAATGGCTTGTTGAGAGGGTGATGGATTTTAAGGTTGGATGAGAGGAATTCAAGGTGGCCTTCCTTGATTGGTTCTTTCCACTTGAGCTTAGGGAGGCCAAAATGATCGAGTTTATCAATCTCTGGCAATGTGGTATGACCGTGAGGGACTATTCCATCAAGTTTACGAAGCTTTCGAAGTACGCTCCTATGTTTGTCTCTGATCCCCGTGCAAGAATGCACAAGTTTATTTCGGGTGTTTTGAACTTGGTGGTGAAGGAATGTAGGACCGCTATGCTCATTCACGACATGGATATCTCTCGGCTCATGACTTATGCCGAGAAAATTGAGGGAGATAAACTTAAGGAAAGGAGAATGCATGAAGCAAAGAGGGCTCGGTTTGATGGTGGGTTCTCTAATTCTAAAAGTGGTGGTGGTGGTGTTGGCCGATTCTATCAAGGCCAAGGTTCGAATGTGAGAGTTGAAAATCAGAGAGTGCCTCCTCCTAAGGCACAATTTGAGGGTGGTCCCCAATTTCCTATGTGTGGTCATTGCGGAAATCATCATATGGGTGATTGTAAGAAGGTTTCGGGTGCTTGCTACGGATGTGGAAGTTTGGACCATAAAGTGTCCAATTGTCCAAGGGGTGCTAAAAAGGATCAAGTGGCTCCCGGTGGTCAAGGGCCGCCAAAGGCTCTGGTTGGTGGTGCTCCAAAGAACAACCGGTTCTATGCTCTCCATGCTCGCCAAGAGGTGGAGGAAGCTCCGGACGTCGTCACGGGTATGTTGAAAATCTTTAACTTTGATGCTTGTTCTTTACTTGATCCAGGTGCGAATTTGTCTTTTGTGACTCCTTTGTTGGCTATTAAATTTGGTGTGAGTTTCGAAACCTTAAGGAAACCTTATTCGGTGTATACTCCCGTGGACGATTCTATTCTGGCCTGAAAAGTGTATAGGGATTGTCCCGTGTCGGTGTTGCATAAAGTGTTCCCCGGTGATCTTTTAGAACTTGAAATGTATGATTTTGATGTCATTCTTGGGGTGGATTGGTTGCATGCATCATATGCCTCTAGTGATTTTAGAACTAGGCAGGTCAAGTTCCAAGACCCAAATGAATCCGTATTGGAGTGGGAGGGTAGCAATTTCGTGATTAAGGGTAGGTTTATTTCCTACCTTAAAGCCCGGAGAATGATTGGAAAATTGTGCATCTATCATATTGTGCGGGTTAGGGATACAGAGGGTGAATTACCTAGGCTTGAATCAGTTCCGGTGGTAAAAAACTTCCCTGATGTGTTTCTTGAGGATTTTCCCGGCATCCCTCTCAATAGAGAAGTGAATTTTGGTATAGACCTTCTTTCGGATACTCAACCTATTTCCATTCCCCCATATCGTATGGCTCCGGCGAAGTTAAAGTAGTTGAAAGACCAATTGAAGGATTTGTAAGAGAAAGGGTATATTAGACCTAGAATTTCACCTTGGAGTGCTCCGGTGTTGTTTGTGATGAAGAAGGATAGATCTCTCCGGATGTGTATTGATTATAGGCAATTGAACAAGCTGACCATTAAGAATAGGTATTTGTTGCCTAGGATTGATGATTTGTTTGACCAACTTCAAGGAGCTACTCACTTTTCCAAAATAGATCTTCGTTCGGGTTATCATCAATTGAAGGTAAGGGAGTGTGATATTCCCAAGATGACTTTCCGGACTCGTTATGGCCATTTTGAATTTTTGGTGATGTCTTTTTGGTTGACTAATGCTCTGACGGTATTTATGGATCTTATAAATTGAGTTTTCAAGCCTTTCCTTGATAATTTTGTGGTGGTCTTTATTGATGATATTTTTATCTATTCCCGTAGTGAACAAGAGCATATGATTCATTCGAGGTTGGCTCTCCAAACCTTGAGAGAAAAGAAGTTGTATGCCAAATTTAGTAAAAGTGAGTTTTGGTTTGGAGAAGTTGCCTTTCTTGGTCATGTAGTGTCTGGTGATGACATCAAGGTTGATCTTTATAAAATCAAAGCGGTGAGGGATTGGCCTAGACCATTGACTCCTTCGGATATTAGAAGCTTCCTTGGTTTGGACGGCTATTATAGATGGTTTGTTGAGGGGTTTTCATCTATAGTATCCCCATTGACCAAGTTGACTCAAAAGAAAGTCAAGTTTGTGTGGACCAATGAATGTGAGAAAAGTTCCAAACTTTGAAGGATCGACTTATATCGGCTCCGGTTTTGACTTTGCCAAATGGTTTAGATGGGTTTGTGGTTTATTGTGATGCATCACGTATTGGTTTGGATTGTGTACTTATGCAACATGGTAAGGTGATAGCTTATGCTTCCCGTAAATTAAAGGTGCATGAACAAAATTATCTGACTCATGATATTAAATTAGCAGTGGTATTGTTTGCTTTGAAAATTTGATGTCATTATTTATATGGGGTTCATGTAGATGTCTTCACCGATCATAAAAGCTTGCAATATGTGTTCACCCAAAGGGACCTTAATTTGAGGCAAAGGAGATAGTTGGAATTTCTTAAGGACTATGATATGAGTGTCCTTTATCACCCCGGCAAGGCTAATATTGTGGTGGATGCTCTTAGTAGACTCTCCATGGGAAGTGTGAAACATGTGGATGAGGAAAAAAAGAGATAGCAAAAGATGTGCACCGTTTGGCTAGGTTGGGTGTGATGTTAGCCGAATCCGACAATGGTGGAATCTTTGTACAAGGTGGATCCGAATCCTCTTTGGTAATTGATGTTAAGGCTAAGCAAGACTTAGATCCTTCTTTGGTAGATTTGAAGAAGTTGGTTGTCGATGGCAAGATGGAGGTTTTCTCCCAAGGGGGAGATGGTGTGCTTCGGTACCAAGACCGTCTATGTGTTCCGGATGTGGATGTCTTGAGGGAAATGATCATGAAAAAGGCTCACAATTCACAATATTCTATTCATTCGGGATCTACCAAAATGCACCAAGATTTGAAAGAGTTGTATTGGTGGCATGGTATGAAGAAAGATATAGCAAGATTCGTATCGTACTGTCCTAATTGTCAACAAGTGAAAGTGGAACATCAATGGCCCGGTGGCCTGACACAAGACATTGAGATTCCTACTTGGAAGTGGGAAGATATAAATATGGACTTCATGGTTGGGTTACCCCGTACTAGGAGACAATTTGATTCCATATGGGTTGTGGTTGATAGAATGACCAAGTCGGCTCACTTTCTACCGGTTAAGACTACTTTTAGTGTCGAAGAGTATGCTAAAGTATATATTCGGGAGTTGGTGAGGCTGCATGGTGTGCCAAGGTCTATCATATCGGATAGTGGTACCCAATTTACTTCTCATTTTTGGAGGTCCTTTCAAAAGGAACTTGGTACTAAGGTCAAATTGAGCACCGCACTCCATCCTCAAAATGATGGGCAAGCCCAGAGGACAATTCAAACCTTGGAGGATATGTTGAGGGCTTGTGTATTGGAGTTTAAGGGAAATTGGGATGATCATCTACCTCTCATCGAGTTTGCTTACAACAATAGCTTCCATGCTAGCATCGGTATGGCTCCTTTTGAGGCTTTGTATGGTAGAAGATGTAGGTCTCTGGTTGGTTGGTTTGAAATAGGTGAGGCGGCCTTTCTAGGCCCGAACTTGGTGGTTGAGGCAATTGAAAAGGTGAATTTATTCGAGAAAGGTTGAAGACAGCCCAAAGCCGTCAAAAGTCTTATTCGTATGTTAGAAAGAGAGACCTTGAATTTCATGTGGGTGATTGGGTGTATGTGATGGTGTCCCCCATGAAGGGTATAATGCGTTTTGGCAAAAAGGGCAAGTTGAGCCCAAGGTACGTCGGACCTTATGAGATTGTGGAGTTGATTGGTAATGTAGCATATAGGTTGGACTTGCCTTTGGACATGAGCTCTATTTATCCGATTTTACATGTATTAATGTTGAGGAAGTTGGTTGGTGACCCCAAGGACATTGCACCTTTAAAGGGTATGACGATTGAGAATAGAAAGGGTGGTGGTATAAAAATAAGGGAAACAAATAATAGAGATCGCATGTTGTACTTTTTGACTTTTAAATGAGAAAAGAAAAAAATAAATAATAAAAATAAAGTTATGGACTACAAGTAAAAATAAATACTACAGACAATATTTAAATCATATTCCCCAAAAAAACTCTCTCTAAAACCTAATTCTTCCGCCGCCATTACTGAATTGCATGGCCATTCCGATCGGCGGTCCAGGAGGGACCGCACAACCCCTTTAACCCCCCTCTTTTGCTAGCCTTCTGAAACCATCATCGACAGTGTCAAAGCCTCTACCTCTCAAGCCTATCTCATATCTTCATGGAGAACCCATCATACAATGAGAGCACACGAAAATCGAATAAATGGTCATCAACAAAAACCTTCAATACGCTGTGATTGGCAAATTTTCCTATGGGTGGCCAGAAATTCAAGATCTGAGGAATCTTATTCCTAAGCAGTGTGAATTAAAGGGAGACTGTAAAATTGGACTGCTTAGCAATAGATACATTCTAATCAGGGCAACATTACTGGAGGACTATGTGCATTTGTTATCTAAGCCGGCTTTCTACATCACCCACAAGAACAAATCATTCTCGATGAGGACACTCAAATGGGATCCAATGTTCCACCCAGAGGAGGAGACTACAATGGATAGTGGATTTCGTTCCCCTCGCTTACCCCCAACTTCTTCGGAGAAGAGATAATTTTTTCGCTGGCTGCTACGGAAGGAAGGCCCCTGCAGGTGGGCATGCCTACCAAAAACCAAATGAGGCCGAGTTGTGCCAGAGTCAAGGTGGAAGTAGATCTCCTAGGGGAATTTCCGAAGCGAATTAAGATCTGCGTGAAGAAAGGAACAGAAGATACATGGAAAAATGAATCCGGATAAAGTATGAATATGTCCCCAAATACTGTACAACCTGCTTGATCCAGGGTCATGATGAAACGCAGTGCTATGTTAAGCATCCGGAATTATTTAAGGACATGAGAGCAAAAAGTAACAATAAGGAGCAGGTGGAGCAAAAGAAATTTGAGAGCACGGATACAAAAGAGCCAGCTGCCAACAAACAGATGGAGGGAACTATCAAGGAAGGATTTAAGGAACAGAAGAAGAGAACAGGTGGCTGGAAAGGCCAACCACAATAAAAATGGAAAGTGCGTATCAAAAACAAATTTGATACACTAGGGACAGAAGTAGAGGAGTCTCAACAATTGGCCAAAGGAAATGAGAAATCCACACATCTGCAAACTAAGGAGTAGGAAGTCCTAAAACAAACCACGAAGGAATGGGTCAAAAAAGTATTTTCCAAGGAATGATGGAAGAGAAAGGGCAGGAAAAGATGGGGAAGACCAGCTCCCCAATTTCTGATGAAGAAAATACATCAAAAGACCAAAATCATACAACCTCTACCACAAAAGAAAAGGAAATTTCAAGAGAACGTGACCAGAAGGTGATAGAGATAGAATGTTCGCTTGATAACAGTAAAGATGATCTTAATGCTAACTCGGGGAAACTGTATCCTCAAGTGACCTACTAGAAAAGGATGAGGATCTTGATGAGTTATAGCAACATGCCCCAGACATTGAAGATGGGGAAGGACTGGATTACAACATTGCTCAAGTAAGAAAAGTTGGGGATCTTTCTCCCAGACATACAAACAGTCTCAAAGACAAACGAGGAAGATCTATTATCCCACTTCAAGTTAAGACAAGGAGTAATAAGAGGAGGGCCAGTAGCTGTGATCAATGATAGAAAAGGCCTTGTTCTGGAACATTAGGTCAGTCAATACCCAAAATGCTTTTGGGAGATTGATGGACCTAAATAATAGTTATCACTATTCATTCATTTCTCTTATGGAACCTTTCCAGGGTCCAAGGAGCCAAGATCATTTTAAAAGGAGAATTGATTTTAACCATGCACTGGCTAACTCGTCTGGTAAGATCTGGATATTCTGGAAGCAAGACTGGGTGGGGTCAGTGGTCAGTGACCCCACAACAAATCACAATGAAATTCACCTCATAGGGAAAATGTTTCTTTATCACGGCTGTCTATGCAAGATGTAATCACCTGGACAGATTAGAGCTTTGGAAGGACCTGGAAAACCTAGACATTCTCAATTTTCCATGGATAGTTGGAGGAGATTTCAACATTATTCTGAATGAGGATGAGAATATGGGGGGCCTGGAGTTCACATAACAAGAAGCAATGGATTTTGCGCAATGCATAAACAATTGTGCCCTAACTGAAGTTAATTTTTCAGGAAGCAAGTTCACAATGTGGAACGGGAGAATAAATGAAGCATGTATCTTTAAGAGACTTGACAGAATCCTGGTTAATGTTGAATACCAGGAGATGTTCACGAGAAATGAGGTTCATCACCTTGTTCGGCAGGGATAAGACCATGCCCCATTACACTTTCTAAGCCAGTCAGAGGAAGGGAACATAGCAAAGCCTTTCAGATTCTTTAAATTCGGGTGTCAACATAAGGACTTTTAGGAGGTGGTGAAAAGAAATTGGGTAGTTGACTTCATAGGAAGCCCCTTCCTGGAACTGCATGCAAAGCTGAAGAGGGTGAAATCAGCGCTGACAAAATAGAGTAAGAGAGAAATTTGGTAACATCTTCATCAAAAAAGGCACTTTGGTAGATGTAATACAGGTCATGGAAACTCAATTGGAAATGGGCCCCTCCCCAGAAAATAGAGCTCGGCTAAGCAAAGCGGAAGTTGATCTCAATAGATACTTAAAACTAGAAGAAGATTTTTGGAGGCAAAAGTTAGGGATGACCTGGTTTGCAAAAGCGGATAGGATAACAAATTTTTCCACTTCTATGTCTAAAGTCGAAGGAAGAAACTGCAGTTGAAAAAAATTTAGGATGAACGAGGAGATAAGCTACTCCCGTCAGCAGATATAGGATTGAAAGCAATGGAATTCTTTAAGAACCAATTTACAGAAGATCACCTGGGTCAAGATTTTACATTGCTTGATCATTTTTCCAAATTGAATACAGAGGAGGAGAATATATTGTTAACCAAGTTACCAGAGGAGGAGGAAGTGAAGAATGCAGTTTTTGAACTCAGTGGAGACAATGCAGCTGGTCCGGATGGATTTTCTGGGAGTTTTTCCAGAAATGTTGGGACATCATCAACAAGGATGTTATTAATGTGGTAAGAGCTTTTTTCTGAGGTCCTGAACTGCCCAGGTATGTGACCCATACTAACGGGGTCTTAATCCAAAAGAAAGAAGTGCCAAAATCCTTTTTGGACTTAAGACCAATAAGTCTAAGTTGTTTTGTTAATAAGGTGATTTCTAGGGTGGTCCATGATAGACTAGCCAGTGTCTTGCCCAAATTGATTTCTCAAAATCAATCGGGTTTCTTTAAAGGGAGGAGCATCATAGAGAATGTGTTGTTGGCCCAAGAAATCATTAGAGACATTAATAGGAGGAGCAAACTTATCAACGTTGTGGTCAAGCTTGATATGGCTAAAGCCTGCGACAGAGTGTCCTGGATTCTTTTGACAAAAGTTCTTAGGAAGTTTGGTTTCTCCAAAATCATTATTGATATGGTGTGGAGTTTGTTGGTCAACAATTGGTATTCCGTGTTAGTAAATGGACAATCTTATGGATTATTCCAATCCTCCATGGGGCTAAAACAAGGAGACCCACTTTCACCCACTTTATTCATCATAGCTGTGGAAGTTCTATCTAGAGGGTTGAATAGTCTCCATGAGGATCCAGAATTCAAAGGGTATGCCATGCCAAGGTAGAGCCCCAAGATTAACCACCTGGCCTATGCAGACGATATCATTTTGTTTTACTCAGGGGAGAAGAGGTCTATAGTAAAGATTAGAAATATACTGAGAAGATATGAGGAAGTTTCTGGTCAGCTGATAAACAAATCAAAGAGTTTCTTTTATTTGCATGAGAAAACTCCATTGATATTTTCCATAAGAATATGAAAACTCACAGGGATCAGACAAGGTGATTTCCCTTTTACTTATTTAGGGTGCCCGGTATTTTGTGGAAGACCAAAGAACATGTATTTTCAGGACAGTCTAACAAAGATATCAAGAAGAATTTTTGCTTGGCAGAATAGGTTCTTGTCATATGGGGGCAGAATTATCCTCATTAAGCATGTATTGCAATCGATGCCTATCCATTTGTTATCTGCCATAATCTCTCCAAAAGGAATCATGAGAACTCTACATCAACTGTTTGCAAACTCTTTGTGGGGGAACACTTTGGCAGAGAGGAGAAAGCACTGGGTAGCCTGGGAAGATTTATGTTTTCTTACTAAAGAGGGAGGACTGGGTTTCAGATCCTTGTTTGATATGAACAGAGCTCTAATTGCGAAATAGTGGTGGAACTTCAGAACATCCATGGGCTCCTTGTGGTACACTTATTTATGGAATAGGTATTGTAAGAAAATGCACCCGAATACAGTTCAGAGCAGAGGGGCTTCTCAAGTTTGGAGAAACATGATTTCCATTAGAGAGGTAGTAGAGCCATTCATTTGGTAACAACTAAAAGATGGTAACTCATGTTTCTGGCATGATAATTGGACCAATATAGATGCGTTATACTATACAGAGGGTGACAAGGCTGAAGATTTAGATATTGAAGTCAGGGAGTTTATTAAGGATGGTTCATGGATTGAGCATAGAATGCATTCTGTCATTTCCTCTAAAATAGCCAATATATTATCCAGGACATTAACCCTTATCTAGGAGGCTTTCCTGATAAAGCTTGGTGGCTAGGATCTTCATCAGGAGTCTTTACAGTCAAGTCGGCCTTTCAGTTATTAAGACACAAGAAGGGTCAAAGGGATTGGGCCAAGAAAATCTGGGCGATAGGCCTTCCCCATAACATCTCTTTCTTCCTGTGGAGAGTATGGATAAGGATAATTCCTTCTGATGATATTCTTAAAATAATGGGGATATCAGTGGTTTCTAAATGCCCATGTTGTGACAGTGGCTTTGAGGAGAGCCTAAACCATTTATTCCTAACAACCCCCATAGCCTTAAAGTTATGGAGACAGTTTGTTACTTGTGTAGGTGTCAGCATGGAAGGTGGACACCTTATCACCATAATCAAGGAATGGTGGAAGAATACAAAATCTTTGAGAGCTAAAGCAATATTGTATGTCATTCCAGCCATCCTTGTTTGGGAGCTATGGAAGAGACGTAATTCTATCAGGCATGGGAAAGCGATCTCATACTGGAGTCTGCAGCATAACTGTCAGCAATCAATCCAACTTCTACTAAGGACTTGCTTTCCTAACTGGAAGAACATACCAAATGACTGGGAACTTAGCTTTCAGATCTTACAAAGATCTAGGCTAAGCCTAGATGTTAGAATAATCAGGTGGAACACTCCACAGCATGGATGGGTCAAATGTAATATAGACGGGGCAAGAAAAGGCAATCCAGGAAGGAGTTCTTATGGGTTCTGCATAAGAGACAATGGGGGAGATCTACTATATGCAGAATCTAATGTTATCGGAGTTGCTACAAACACAGTCTCTGAAGCAAGAGCAATTAAAGAGGCCCTCAGGTATTGTGATTCACAAAAGTATGAGAAGGGGATTTTAGAAATAGACTCTGTGGCATTGAAGAACATAATCTTACGGGAATGGAAAATACCCTCGGAGATATTTGAAATTGTGGAGGAAATCTTCACGCTCATGCAAAATAAGGAAGTCTTAGTCACACATGTGGTTAGAGAAGCCAATAAACTAGCAGACTACATAAAAAACATGGGCTTTGACTGCAATACAAAATAGATCTACAGAGAATTCCATCAGCTACCAAGCATGGCAAGAAAGCTTTTAAGCATTGGCAAACAGGGAATCCCTTCATTGAGGATAAAGAAAAGGAGCAAAGCACATCATTTAATTACAGGCCACCAATGATTGCAAAACCCTTATATTTACAACAGGTAAGGTCGAGGAGAAGGACTGCAAATAAAAGCTACTACTAGCTTTAACAGCTCTCAAAAACGTGCACAAAACTATCAAAAGGGGAAGAATCAGAACCGAATTAACAACCAGTACACGCTCCATCACCCGCACCATATCAAAAGCCAAGTGACTAGGATGCTCCCTCCAGATGGCTTTCTAAAAGTTAAAGAACTGATTAAAAGATGGAAAGAGAGTGACGAGATGACAGAACAGCAAGATAAAACACTTACATGGAGAAAGGTGATGGAGAAGGCCTCGATTCTTCACAACTTGTTCTTTCTACTGGAGACAACATCTAGAAATAGAACATATTTAGATCCTCAAAGGAAAAGGAAAACATTATATGGTAGGCAAGAGTTCCACCTTTGACAGCTGAGAGACAGAGTGATACAATAACGATACAGGAAATTCGAAACCCAAAAATGGAGAAAGAGGAAACGTCATTCTGGAACCAATTGGAACATTGGAAGCGGCGGACAACAAGCTCAAAATGTGGAAATGATTTTAGGAAACCTAGGGTTGTAGGTCTTTTAAGTCGGTTCGGGTCGACTCTTTGTTTTTTTCCACTTTAGATGTTTTGGTCCTTAGCCCCTTGACTTTACTGATTAATAATATGGGTCCAACCCGAAAAATTAATTTAAAAAAATCATATTCCCTAGTAGCGGCACCATTTTTTGGTAACGTCAAAATTATACTTCTCAAGAAAAATATAAATGGTTGTTTGCAATATAATTACCCAACTAGTGAGCTAGGGTCGATCCCACAGGGAATACAAAAAAATATTGTCAATAGTAAAAAATTTAACTTGATAGTCTTTATAAAATTGGAGGGGTTAAGTTGCAATAAGTAAACCTAGACTAGAGAAATCAATCAAGTGCAAGTGTTGTGAAATCATTGGAAGAAGTAACTAGGGTATTGGGTTCCCATGATTCCCTAACTCAATATTACCAGATAATTGTAATCTTTTCTAGTGTGTAGATGAAGGACAGTAAGCTAGATTTACCTAAACCTTTGATCCAGGGAATAGGTAAATTTCATCACAGAATTTGATTCGTCTTCATGATGTGACATTACTAACCCTTACTTTGTATCCCAATACAACCTCCCCTTGATCCACTTTGGTTGATTAGATGAGAACATCTCAATTGAATCCTATTAATTACCTCTTTTCCTATTCATTACTTCCTTGATCCAGCAAGTAACACTAGGCGAGTTCTAACATTGGTCTTTCATTGAAAATAGTTAAAGTGAAGAGAAATAACTAATACATTCGTACACACCTTGCAAGAATTACAAATTATCCAGATCTTACTTTGTTAATTCTTCATGATTCCCACAATCCTAGCTATTCATTATTATTGGAAAAATACAATTAAAGTTTATAAAAATAAACTTACTTGTGTTAATCATAAAAATTCAAGAACTATAGCTAAATAATTTTCCAAAAGTCAAAAATACAAATAAATAATAAAAGGAGATGAAATGAATAAACCAAAATTCTCCACTCTCTGCGACGACTCTTCCGAAAATTCAAAGTTATGAAATTCTAAAACCTAAATTATGGGTAAGTAGTAGATGGCTAGTTGAGTTAGTTGTGGAAGAGATATTTTTATGAACTATTTATAGATGTAGGAAAATAACCAAGTCCAAAATAAATTGGGAAACCTAAAATTGAAAGGAAATTGAATTTCCCTGTGCCATGTTGTTGCCGCCTCAACCATGCCTTGTTGCCCCCATGGCAGCAGACAATCAATTGCAATTGAAATTGCAATTAGCAACATGCATATGTATAATAATAATATATATTATTATATTTAATTTAATCCATTAAGTTGTGTGCTTGATTTTGCTTCTGTAATCTTAATTTTTTAATTCGTTTGAGCTCCAAATCTCTTTATTTTCGTGCCAAATTAATTCTACCAATAAAATACATAATTTAGCGTAATCAATAAAATTTATGCTCAAAAAGGATAAATTAAAAATCAAATATGAGATAAATAATGATTAAATATATTTATTTTTAGCCTCACATCAGTCATGACCTCTAAAAGTACGGGTAAGTCCTATAACAAAGTCCATAGTCACACGTTCTCACTTCCACTCGGGAATGGGAAATGGTTGAAGGGTGCCCCCAAGTCACTGATGTTCAACCTTTACTTGTTGGCAACTGAGGCAACGCGACACAAAATCTACAATATCTCTCCTTGTACCATCCCACCAGTAATGTTGCCTCAAATCTTAGTACTTCTTAGTTGTGCCTGGGTGAATAGAATATTTGAAATCATGTGCCTCCTGTAGGATCAACTATATCAAATCCCCCACTCCAACAACGTACAACCGACAAACGAATCTGAGAACCCCATCTGAATCAACTGTACCCTGACCCACTGCACCCTACAACACTCTGTCTTAGAGACTCACCAATGACCCATCCTTGAACTGTCGAGCCCAAATTTGATCAACCAGTGAAGACTGAGCCCCCAAGAAAGGCCAATACTCGACTAGAATCTGAAATATCTAATCGCACCAAATGATTAGCTAATGATTGAATGTCTGAAGCCAACGGTCGCTCCTCAACTCCCAAGTATTCTAGGCTTCCCATACTTACTGTCTTTCGACTCAAGGCATTCCCTACCATATTTTCCATGCTCGGATGGTACATAATAAACATATCATAGTCATCCAACAACTCAATCCACCATCTCTGGCGAGAATCAAGATCCCGTTGAGTAATAAGGTATTGTAAACTCCGGCGGTCAGTATAGATATCGCAATGCACACCATACAAATAATGCCTTCAGATCCTGAGCGCAAACACTATTGTCGCAATCTAAGTTGTGAGTGGGGTAGTTATGCTCGTGGGCCCATAACTGACGAGAAGCATAAGCAATGACTTGACCCTACTGCTTCAATGCATAACCCAGCCCAACATAGGAGGCATCACAATACACCATAAAGCTCTCTCCCTCAACAGGGAGGGTCAAAACAGGAGTGGTAGTATGCAACTCTTTCAGCCTCTAAAAGCTGACATCACACTCATTAGACCACACAAAAGGCACACCCTATATAGTCAATTTAGTCATTGGAGCAGCAATGGTGGAGAAGCCCTCAAAAAACCATCTATAATACCCTGCTATCACTTATATAGGCTAGGCCAACTACAAATCTCCTCGATGTTAGTCGAATCCGCACTAATACCCTTACCGGACACCACGTGACCCAAGAAGGTCACAGACTCAAGTCAGAACACACACTTAGAAAACTTAGCATCCAACTATGATCCCGGAGTGTTTGAAGTAGAAAACAGAGGCCATAGGCGTGTTGCTCTCGACTCAGCGAATAAACCAAAATATCATTGATGAACACCATAACAAAAGTGTCCAAATATGGCTGAAATACCCAAGTCATCAAGTCCATGAACATTACAGGGACATTAGTTAGCCCAAAAGGCATGACTAGGAACTCATAATGCCCATAACGAGTTTAGAAGGCAGTCTTCTAAACATTATCTACCCGGATCCTCGACTGATGATACTTCTATCTCAAATCAACCTTAGAAAACATTGAGGTCCCCTGCAACTAGTCAAATAAGTCATCAAGATGCGGGAGAGGATAACGATTCTTCACTGTCACCTTATTCAATTACCGATAGTCAATACACATCAAGAGAGTCCCATCTTTCTTTGTCACAAACAAGACATGAGCTCCCTAAGAAGAAATACTCAGTCAAATAAATCCCAAATCTAGAAAATTTTGAAGCTGTGAACTGAGCTCATTAAGTTCTACAAGAGCCATCTGGTACAGAGGAATAGATATGGCCTTAGTGCCCGACTCAACCTTTATAGAAAAATCAATCTCCCATGCTAGCGGCAACCCAGAAAAATCTTCCAGAAACACATCAGGAAACTCACACATAATCAGTACGGACCCCATAGAAGAAGTCTTAGTTATGAAATCACATACATGGGCTAAATAAGTAGAACACCCTATCGATATCAATCTTTAGGCCTAAACATATAATATTATACCCACCAGAACCAAACTCACGGACCCCTGTCAAACCACTGGAGGTATCTCTAGTATTGCCAAAGTAACAGTATTGGCATAGCAATTTAATACAACATGATGTGGGGCCAACCAATCCATACCAAAAATGACATCAAAATCAAGCATATCAAGGAGTATCAAATCAGCCCAAGTATTAAAATCCTTAAGATTAACCACATAACCTCTTGAAACCCGATATACCATAAGTAAATCCCCTACTGGGGTTGATACCCAAATCAAAGAGAAAAGTGGCTCAGGAGTCACACCCAAGAGAGTAACATAATACACAGAAACATAAGAAAATGTAGAACATAGGTCAAATAAGGCTGAAGTTGGTTGCTGGCATACAGTAATCATACTTGTGATAGACTCATCAGAAGCCTCAGCCTCAGTCTCAGCCCAAGTTGGTGCAGTATAAAAGTGGCCCTGACAGCCTCCCCCTCGAAGATCGCTTCTGGCCCAAACTCTACCACCTCTGGCAGGCCATCTGGTACCTTGCTAATATCCCTACTAGTTCCTATACTGATCATCCCAGTGAGCACAGTCCTGACCTCTGCCCCTTCCACATAGTGTAGGAGCTTACACAGCTAGTTATGGGGTAGTAAGTGTTGCCCTCTGCTCTGGATGGTCTCTAAGCGAATGACCTAGTTCCTCGCACCCAAAAAAAACTAACAAAGCCCTGTCTCTATGCTCATAGTCAAACTGACCCAATCTAGCTGCCCTAGAACCTTGACTACATATTAAAGGTGTCTCAATAGGCCCTGAAGAAGTTGAGTCACGCTTCCTCTATTTGTGCCCGGTGGGGTAGAAGAAACCACCATTAATAAAAGTACTCAAGCCCTAATGGCCACCCTCAGAAGTATGCAATGCTGCCTGGTAGGGCCTGCTAGTCTGACCCTATTGATCTCTCCTCAGAGGCCTATTCCTCTGCACACTGAATCCTATCTAGAAGCCACTAAACTCTCCTTCGTATTTAGCTCGCTTGTCACTACCCCCTTGGGCCTCTCAACTAATCTGATCCAGCGAGCGAGCATGATCAACTATGTCCATAAATGAACAACCCAAAGTCACCAGTGCATGTGTGCCCATCCTCAGCTGGGGCCTCAGCCCTCACACAAAATGTGGATCTGCTCCTCCTCAGAAAGCAAAATGGCTAAATCACATCGGGAGAGCTCCTAGAATCTGACCTCATACTGGAAACAGACATATATCCCTACTCAAGTCATACAAACTAATCTTGATGATGTTCTCGAAAGCTCCTGGGCACAAATTTTGTCATAAAAGCCTTTGTGAAATCTGCCAAGATCAACAGTGCCACATCTATTAGCCTAGTGTCTCGATAAGTCCGCTATCACTATTTGGCAGTACCATCAAATTGATAAGCAGTGAACTCAATACCTCGGGAATCCAATAATCAAAGGGTTTGTAGTCTCTCCATACATGCAGTCAAAAATTCCTGTGCATCCTCCCCAGCAGCCCTCGAAAATCATAGTGGGGTCAATCTCAAGAAGTATATGAGTAGTCATTGGTCCTAAAATTATACTACTCCACTGACTGAGTCGTGGCCTCAGGAACAGCAGGCTCTGCTAGCACCTAAGTTAGAGGAGTTGTGCTTGCGCCGCACCCTAATACAAGGATTCGAGCTCGGTTAGGACCTGTCCAAGAATTGTTTGTACCCCTGGCGCGGCTACAAAAGTGGCTGGGGGAGAGGGAGCATCTGGCTGCGACTGAGTCAGGGCATCCGATCTCTACTCCTCAGGCTCGAGGGTCTGCTCCCTATCTAGGACTGACATGCAACCCCATGTCAGGCCTCTTCATGAACCCGAAGATGAGTCCTTAGTGGCATACCAACAAAATGGACGAGGTTAGATTCTTAGAAATCGAAAGATCATTTGACAAGACGCACAACAAGAATCAACAACACTAGAAAGTTCCTAACATCCTGTGGCCTCCTAGAGATAAGCCACAAACATTTTTGCGCCCATCCATAGGACTCTACCATACGGTGACTCCATACAGCTGAGACCAGTAAACCATAGGCTCTGATACCAATTTGTCACGACCTGATTCCGGTCATGATAGCACCTGCTAGGTCCCGTCTAAAGGAAAGCCAAAAACCAAACCCAAGGATACCTATCCTAGCATCTAGTCCAGTCCACATCAATAATGTCACAACATAAAATAGAATCTACCAAGAACCTAGAAGTCAATTGTACGTAATCACAGTAAAATGAAAAGGTACATATAGCCAAAAACATAATATAATATATATACAACCCAAGAGTGCTTCTACAAAATATATAATACTATTGTACATAGCCAGAGTCTGACAACACAGATGGCCACTCAAAAGGAAGGAGACTATGACAAAACTAGAGTTGTCGGTGTTCATTAAGAGAAGTCTTCTACTCTCTTAGATCCCCAGAAATCAGAGCCCCTGACTGGTACCTGGACCTGTACTATGGGAAGATGCAGAAGTAGAGGTGACTACCAAAATAAGGCACCTAGTAGACATCATCAACCGACTGAGTGAAATAAATGTATAAGGAAGCTCAAATGTATCTAAAAGTAGTAAACCCATCAGATTACCCCATAACCTCAACTGAACCACTTACAACATCAAATAAGACTGAGAGAACCCATATCACAACTGCCACCGAACTAGAAGCACAAGTATTGTCCATGGGTGCAAGGCCTTACTATCTATGCGTGTATGCCACCCGGGGCCCATAAGCCCAGGAAGTACACCAGCGCATAGTCTAGAACTGCTAGGCCATCACAAGAATTTATAGAACCATCACAGAACCCATAGAACCATCACAAAGCCCAACTCTCCACATCATCAGAACAAGGGTCAATTGTATGTGAGGGTAAAGCCCTAGTGTCTAAGCCTGAATGCCCTCTGGACCCACATAAGCCCAGAAGGTACACCCACGCACAATCAAGGTATAAAAAGATGAGTGGATCCATGGGTAATAATCGGGCCCTCAGCCCCAATATCACAATAGTAATTAGGTCCTTGACCCATAAGAAGTGGTATCACACGGGGACTCGAACCCCTAATATAACCTGGGGACTCGAACCCCAAGGTCTTTGGACCTAGCCTCCGGTCGAGCAGTCAACCAGAGCCTAGTGGTCTGACCATAACATAATGGTGGGATATATCCCCTACAGGAGAAAGAATTCCCCTAGCAATAATCAATAGTGTCTCACATCAAGTAACCATCACGGGGCCCTACCCCACAGAATATCAAAGGGGTCCTCGACCCAAAACTCAATTGGCGCTCAATCCTAAGAATCTTTGTCCGCCACTAGGCGCTCAGTGGTGGCCATCGGGTCACAAGGTTAGTGGGAAGCATCACCCAAGACCAGACACTACGGATATGGCAACCGCCACTCTAACAATGATGGGGAGCTTCATTTGGGATGAGGTGTCAACAATCGCTCATCCAACCAATATATTTGGATCTGAAACTCCAAGTCATATCGCATCGAGAGTCAATGTAGGCAACGGCGCTCTCAAAAGTAGGTATCCCCTAAAATCCATAACCATTACCACTCTATAGCTAATGACAACTCTCTCCTAATCTCATGTAAGCAGAAGCCAAACCCAGCGGCGAATGATAGTACATAAAAGCATAGACCTTAATAATCGGGATAGAATTAGGCCTAACAAGAAACCACACGATAATCTAACTAACCGCAGGTAGTGGAAGTAAAAATATGGCAATGAAAGGAATATCATAAATGCTCACAACAAATAGGCCCAACAAAATCACGGTATGCCAAAAATAATATCATAATGTGATAAGAATTAACTAGTGGTCTCACGGTCATCATATCACATCAACATCAGGAAGAAGACACCCATAGGTGTTAAATAGATCAGAAAACATACTTTTTAATGTCACTGGCCTATATACAACCATTACTAGGCCTCCCTGAAACTCCACAGTACTGATATATATACACACATACATCAAGATCATAGTATTCACAACCAACCACATAATGTACAATCCCCTAAACCACCACACTATGTATATCAGAACCTACTAGCATCTCACATATATCTCAGGCTCAGTATGCATGCAATTCCACTCAATCTAAGATTTAGGGAAAGCCTAGCCTACTTGAAAAATATCGCGTCACTCCAAATCAGTCCAGCCATACTTTACCCTTCCTAACAGCCTCCCGAAACTTCTCCATTATTAAAATATAGTTCATAATATCGACATGATCAGTTTGGTTGTATTATCTCAATAAATTGGTGAAATTATACAAAAAGGGTCTAAAATGGGAAAAATGGGAAAAATGGGCCCCATACCAGAAATCCCAAATAAAAATTTAAAAAATGACCCCCATGATATTCCAAGCCTACAACAAAACATTTGGCCCAAAAAGGCCCCCAAAGGACAAGAAAAACCCAAAAAATAAAGTTGAAAACTTTACTAAAAGAACATTCCTTTCAAAACTTTTTTGATATAAATTCTTGAAACTCGGACAACTACATGCAACTCCCAGCTAACCATCACATTTCCCCCTAAACGTAGAAATGTTTAGGTTCAAATTTCATTCAATTTTGTCAAGAATCGCTTAAGAAATCAACATACAAAATTTTCACGAAAATTGAGAGCAACAACAGTTAAAATAAATTTACCTCAAAATACATGTCAATTTCTGAAACTAACTTCACCACGATAATCCTTGCTGAAATTCAAGTCATGTGGAACTTTGAATCTCCAAAATCTGAGCTATATCAAAGTTTTATGAGCCAGTGAACTTTTTGACTATGTTTTTTCGCAACTGTTGAACATGTATAAGTAGGCCTCATTGCCCTTCTCCGCGAATGCAGATCGAGCCTCGCGAACGCGAAGGCATAGGGCATTTTCCCTTCTCCATGAACACAGAGCTTTAGGGTGTGCCACTTAGTGAATGCGTTAGGTCCCTCCGCGAACGCGAAGGTTTAGCTCACCTGGTAATGCACCAATAGAGTCTCAAAGTTCTTCGGGCCATTCCCAAGGCTCCCAAAGTTTGATTTACATAAACAAACAATGTAACCACACTAATTTTAATGTTCCAGATCTAACGGTGCGGTCAGATTTCCTAACAAAACCTTTTACAAAAAAAATGAGCACCTCACTTCTTTCCAGCTAAATTAAGCTAAAAGAACTTAGGGGGTCAAAATGTAACTAGATGACCACGACAACTGGCAGAAGGTCATTTCAAAATATTTTTGATATTCTAAAGCTGAACACACCATCAGTTTTTTATTTCGAGCGTGTTAAGCTGGGTTTTTTTAGCTATGAACCAATCACTCTCTTAGCACAAATTAGTCATTCTGGAACTAACAGAACCATCAGAATCCCATTCTGAGCCAGTAAAACTCATTTTAGCAATTTCAACTCCTCACCAACCCACAAACTTACACAATTCTCAATCAAAATACCCAATAGTCATTCCAACAGTCCCAACTGGTCATAATAAGTTTAAGGTCGCTATAAAAAATCTCATCACAACATAAATAATACTGAAACATAGAATTAACCTACAGGGTAATTACACATGTTCAAATCATATACTCAAGTTCATCCCATAGAGGTCAATATCTAGAATTTATAAATCAACTTAATTCATATTTGGTATTTGTCAAATAATCTTAACATCATGTAATTAAATCTTAAACAATCTTAAAATAATCAATTATGCAATATAGGATCAACATCATATTAACTCATAAGAGAGTTCCAAGTTTGAAAGTGTAGATTAGGTTAAATCATGCAATTTTGTAATGCTTGAATTAAATCATGTAAAACCTTGATAAATATTCCTAAATAATCATAAGAATGCATGAATAGACATAATCTAAGAAAATATTAATTAATATACAATTAACCATAAATCAAAGATTGAAAATTTGTAGTTTTTGAAGAGGACTTCTTGATTGAAGGGAAACCAAGAATCAAACCCACATACCTTTGATCCTTGGAATTTATTGAAGGAAACTTGAGGAAAACTCTTGAGGCTTCACTTGTGTTCCTGAAATCCAAAAAAGATTCTTGAGTACCTTGAAATTATATGAAGTATTTAGTGAAGACTAAAGAGGGTTTTGAGAGAGTTTTTGTGTGATTTTGGCTCGAAAATGGCTAAATAATGAGAGAATCCCATCTATATGGGTGTTGGGTTATTACCCAATTTCCCTCAACTGAAACAAAAAAAATTTGGAAAATTTGACCTATGTCACGGCAAGTACACCATGCGAACTTGTCGCAGACCCTACTAGTTTGCGCAATTTCATCGAAAAAATTATTTTCTGACATGGAAAACCTATACAATTTAGGTAACCATGTTCCCTATGTACTTTTTTCTTTTGAACATGAATATGAAGTCGGATTCGCGAAATAATGATGGAATTTAAGATATTCAAGATATACGCTATAGGGCATTTTTTGAGTCGCATGAGAGGTGTTACAATATCTCCCCCTTAGGAATATTCGTCCTCGAATGTGATGGAAACACGCTCTAAAGGAGTAACATGACAAATTTCAGCCCTAAAATAAATGCATCAATGTAACTTAAACATCATTTTCGTGAAATCTCAAACTTATGCATCACACATTGTCAAAATATGTCATTATGAGTATGTATGCATGCAATATGACATAGAAGTGCTGAAGTAAACGAATTCACACCATAGATGGGATTAACTTATTACCTTAGACTTGAGCAGAGTGGAAGATATAAGGATATCGATTCTTCATGTCTGCTTCGGCTTCCCAAGTAGCACTTTTGACTTGTTGATTCCTCCAAAGAACTTTAACAGATGCTACATCTTTTTTACTCAGCCTCTTTACTTTTCTATCTAATATTTCCACTGGAACTTTTTCATACGTCAAGTTTTGCTCTACAACACCTACAACTTCCAAAGGCTACACACTTCCTCAACATAGACACATAGAAAACTAGATGAACCATACTCATCTTTATACATCTTTGTGGAACGGGGTGAATACAATAGGATGAATTATGTGCCTCTTTCAAAATCAAATCCTTCAAGCCATCATATTTGGTGCACCCATCCTACTTTGGTGTCTACAAACACTATCTCCCCCTTGGGAGAAAACCTCTATCTTGCCATCCTTCACCAATACCTTAAATTCTAACAAAGCAGGGTTAAGGTCTTTTTTGGATTTGACCTCTTCAATCAAAGAAGAGTTGGAACAATCTAGAACCACTATACCTCCATCCTTCGTTCTCATCTAACCTAACTCCTAACCTAGCCAGTCAATGAACTTCCTTTTTCTTAGGATTCACTTTGACTCCCTCACCTTGCACCACATACCCAATGAATGCAACTTCTTTTAACCAAAACCCATATTTATCAAACTTGGAAAACAATCTTTCCTCCTTTAAAGTTTGCAACACTACCCTCAAATCTTTCATATTCTCTTCTTCACTCCAAGAATAAACCAAAATGTCATCAATGGATACCACAACAAACATATCAAGGTAGGGTTTAAAGACCTTATTCATAAGATTCCTAAATATTATCAGTGTATTAGTTAGGCCAAATGATATCACCACAAATTCAAAATATCCATATCTGGTCTGAAAAGCCATTTTAGGAATATCACCCTCTACTACCCTCATTTGATGGTATCTCGACCAAAGATCAATCCTAGAAAAATGACTAGTCCCTTGAAATTGGTGAAATATGTCATCTATCCTTGGTAGAGGATATTTGTTCTTTATGGTGATCTTGTTGAGTTGTCGTAGTAGATGCACATTCTAAGAGTGACATCCTTGTTTCTTACAAATAACATCGGTTCATCCCAAGGTGACTCACTAGGCCTATTAAAACTCTTTTCTAATAAATCCTTTGATTGATCCTTTAACTCTTTAAATTCCACCAGAGTCATACGGTAAGGAGGAATGAAAATGGATTGAGTATTGGGGAGGAGGTCTATATCCAAAAATTTATTTCCCTTTTGGGAGGAATATCGAGAAGCTCATCGGGAAAGACATCAAAAAATTTATTTACCACTGAAACTGACTCAATAAGAGGAACTTTAGACTCAACATCCCTAACCTTTACAAGATGATAAATGAAATCCTTACAAATCATTTCTCTGGCCTTAAGATAAGACATGAACCTACCCTTAACCACCGAATCATGACCTTCCCACTCTAGAATGGTTTAATTAGGAAATTGAAACTTAACTTTATGAGTTCTACAATTAATGGAAGCATGATATGCATATAACTAATCCATCCCAAGAATAATGTCAAAATCTATCATGTCGAGCTCAACAAAATCACAAGATAAGACTTTATGACAGGACAACCCCTATAGACTCTTTTGGCAACAATAGACTCGCCAACGGGGGTAGACACCTCATACTATTCACATAATAATTTGGGATACACATCAAGCCTATTAGCAAAATATGGAGTAATGAAGGATAAAGTGGCACCCGAATCCAGTAAAGCATACGCATCATAATCATAAACCTTTAACGGTGATGATCGCGGGTGCCTCATCCACTCCTTGCCTCCCTTGAAGAGCATAAAACTAATTGTGTTGTAGAGAAACCCTTTGTTGACCACCTTGTGCCCTTTGATCACCATGCACACCTTTTCCTTGAGGACGACCATCTCTATCCTTGTTCAATACATTTGGACAATCCACAATCTTGTGGCCCATTATTCCACACCCAAAGCAAGCACCCACATACCTATAGCATCCACCACCATGATTCTTACCACACCTTCCACACTTAGGAATACGTTTTCCACCATTACCACCATGCGCTTTTTGGTTGGACACCCTATCATTGGCAAACCTTTGGTTTTGAGCATTAGAGGACCCTTGGCCTTGAAACTTGTAGCCAGTTTGTTGAAAACAATCACCTTTAGCACCTTCCAATCCACCATTATCAATACGAGTCCTTTTTCTCCCTTCCTTGGAGGCCACTGGACACTCTCATCTAATGACCAATATCTCCACACTTTAAATAACCCTCAGTGCCAGCCAAATATTTTCCTTGATGTTTCTTGCCGCACTCTTGACAAATGGCGAAAGAAATCCTTTCCTTTTTGTACTTGAACATCGGAACACCAATAGAAGATGAAGCACAATCAATTTAGGCCCTCTTAGCCTTCATCTCTCCCTTCTTATCACTTGTAATCCTGGGCATACCCACTTGTTGGTTTAGTTTAGAGGTTATAACTTTGGCCAATAGCCATAAAGCATTGTGAATTTCTACATTAGATATGTCATTGTTTAGAAGTTGATCATCAAGCGGGAGATGGTTATCATCTTGTCCACCATTATAAAAGGCCTGAGACATATTTTGTAATGTAACGGATAGAAATTAGAAATAAATCTTATGGGATTTAGCTCTACGCATGACATAGACCATGAAGAAGTAAATCATTTCCTAAATGCTTCATAGCCTCCCATTCATAGTTGTGGCGCACCTCACAACCATGAATAAGACTCTAATCGATGTGATGTGTTGCATTTTAGAGGACCATTTATAAACCTAGTGCCCTGATACCAAACTTGGCATGACCCGAACCTTGGACCTAGATGTAACACAGCGAATGAAAACTCGAAAGTCCCCAAGCAAGCCTCTTAGATCATACATACACTTCATAAGTTAAAATAATGAATAATAGATGAGTGACAATATGAAATGGAGAACGAGACTAAGGGACAAATCATAGCTAAAAGTGGAAGACACTCTATACTTTTTGTACAGAGTATAAAAGGCTCAAAGTATGGCAAAGGAGAGTGTCACGACCCAGATAGGGGGCCTAGATGTGACATGGCGAAGGAGGACCCGAAGACCCTCAATCAAGCCATTATAGCATCATTACACTCATCATCGGTTCCGAAACGCGGAAGATAAGCATGTAGCACATAAGCTCTAAGGGTTTAGGGGCTTGTGACTCAAGCTATGGGGGCAAATTTGGGAATGGGAGG
>JBCEWC010002236.1:0-35629 GCA_038996855.1 Solanum aculeatissimum
TTTCTTATGTAGAGGCAATGTTGGACATGTTAGACTCTTACACATTGTATTATGCTTATTTTGGGATGTTATGACTACTGGGATTATGCTATGGAAATGATGCTCCGTTTATGCTTATGCTTATGCCTATGGGATTGTGAATGTTGGGAATGTGCTTATATCGAAAGTCCCCTAACCCGGTATGCTCCCATAGCTTGAGTCCTATTTACCCGCCCCTTAAAAATACTTGCTATGTGCTATGTGATTCATGTTCATCCCATTCCCGGCAACATCCACATAGCTTGAGTCTAAAGCCCTGTTTCCCTTAGATTTATATTTTATGTGTTTACTTTTTCGCACTTCCGAACTGATGATGTGTGTGATGATGCTATCATGGCTTGATCGAGGACTTTTGGGTTCTCCTTCGCCATGTCACATCTAGGCCCCTTATCCGGGTCGTGACAACCACATCTACTTCTTTCACGTTCTGCTTCATCAATAGCTCTACATTAGTATTTATCCACGTAAGTTCCTGCATCACTTCCTCAATAGCTTGTGTTTGTGCCAAACTGGTACTAGCCGAGAATGAACTCCTCTTAGTAGACTTTTCCCTCATACCCCATGCATGATTGATATTGACCACCCTCTCAAGTCTCTGAGCAACCTTCTGGAATAGGTGATCTATAAATGAGCCCCCCATAATCATATTAGCAGTTGCTTGGCCATTTTCATCAAGGGCTATATAGAAGATCTCAACTAGGGTTTCGTCAACAATCTTGTGGTCAGGGTCACATCTCAAACACTTAACAAAACTCTCCCATGTAGCATCGATCGAATCAACAGGTATATGCTTGATGTTGTTAATCTCAAACTTCAACTTTAGCTTCTTTAAGATAGGAAAAAACCTCTCCAAAAAGGCTGTCTACAATTCTACTCAATTAGTGATAGAACTTTGTGGGAGTTTAGATAACCATAACGTTGCATTACCTGCAAGAGAAAGTGGGAAAACACGGAGCCCAATTGTATCCATGGACAGATTTTGGTTCCCCATCATGCTCTTACAAACAGACAAAACATTTTGTAGATGGTTATGTGTATCCTCTGATGGTAGGTCTATAAACAACTCACAATTCTATAGCATTTGGAGAAATCCACTTGAAATGATGAATTTTAGGTCATCCAATAGTAGGGGTAACACAATAGCTCCTGTAATGTCCATCGCCATAGGGTTAAGCCAATATTGGTTCAATTGATTAGCTGTAACTTATAGAACCTGTGGTGGTAGAAGTGGATCCTTAGCTCCATTATTCTGGTTAAGTGTTGCATCCATCGCATCACTTGCACATTATTCACATTACCCCTGGGCCATTCTCCTTAGCATTCTTTGGATATCTGGATCAAATGGAATCAAGGGATTTCTTCGACTCCGAGTGTTGTGCATACATTACACCTGCACACAAAAGAAAAATAACAAAATGTAAAATCAGGAAAATAAGGATTAATCTCCCAAAGTTACTTGAATTAACAAGTCTAGCAGTATTCCACGAAAATGGTGCCAAAATACTTGATATCGCTCAAGATACACTTTCTTTTTTAGGTAAAATGGTCACTATCAAGTAATTAACCTAATAGAGGTTAGGGTCGATCCCTCAGGGAATATGGTAGACTCAAAAATTAATTCAATGTAAATCGAGAATGATTAACCTATTATGTCCCGGAAGGGGGGGGGTTTGTAAAGTGAAATAACTAAACTAAATAAATACAGGTGACTAGTAATCAGTAGAAGAGCTAACTAGGATGATGTGTTCCCCATGAATCCCTAACTTGGTATTATCAAATAAATGCAACCTTTTCCAGCGTGTAGGTGTAGGATAGTAAGTTAGGTTCACCTAAACTTTTGATCCAGCGAATAGGTAAATTTCATCCCAGAATTTGATCCTTCTCCGTGATGTGACATTATTAACCCTTAATTTTACCCTAGTACAACCTCACCTTGATTCAGTTTGGTTGATTAAACAAGAACATTTCAATCGAATCCTGTTAATTACCCCTTTTTCTATTCATTACTTCCTCGATCCAACAAGTAACACTAGACAAGTTCTAAGTAGGCCTCTATTAAAAACTAGTTAAAGTGAAGAGGATTATGCCATAGATTTTAGTATAATATGCTACTATTACTACTTAAACATCCTAAAAATTTCGGTTCAACAGAAAATTAAGGTCAGTGGGGAAACAACACATGCAAGAAAACCCCACAGACTTAAAATATTAGTAGATGTAGGCTTTGTTTCCTCAGACTTCACTGAGGCCTATAAATACCTTCACCCTATCGAAAATGTATGCATTGTTCTCAATGCACTAAATCTAATATAAAAGTAAATACAGGGCATAAGAAATCAAATCTGTGGTGCCTAAGAGTCAGTATCCATCTATGTCCGACCATCCATTGTCTGTTAGGTGGCATCCTCTATCAAAAAAATTGAAGATTAGAGCTTAGCACCCCTCACTTGCTTTGTCTCCCTCTCCAGTTACATCTCCTCATCAATCATACATGCATGTCTAGCGGCTACTAACAAACAACGCATTGTGATCTTTTCTACATGTAGTATCTGATGCCTTATCGCTAGAACGTTGTCTCTTCCCAAAGACCGGAATATGAGGCTCGTCTACAAATAGGTCTAGCACCGAAGGTAGGGCTATCAGTATGGTAATTGCCACTGGTTCTGGTATGAGGGCAGTTGCCATCTCTTGTCAAAGTTGGTCAATCTCCTCTTTGATGGATGATAAGCATGAAGTCTATGTAGTCTAGAAGAGCTACTCTATGCACTACTCGAACGCATCTACTCGACTGTGAAAAAGTCTAATATGCTGGTCCAATATAGCATGGTATCTTTCTATTATACGCTCTTCAGACTCCAAAATGGCCTCGTGATCCCAATGCCTAAGATGTTGTACCAACTAAGCCAACTAGGACTCAGTCTAAGTCTAACACTGCACTAGATCCTGTAGGGACTCAATGGATATGTAGACCATACTCGTAGGCTGTGGACATAATAGTACAACCTCTAGTGTTGTAGTAGAAGTGAGGCATGTCTTGATTGCATCAACTTTAGGTGGGGCCTGCTCAGACTTAGCAACCTCCAGTGCATCCTCAAGAACCATCAATCTCGCAAATATCTCTGGTAGTCGAACTGTTGTCTACGGTGCTCGTCGGGGCACAACTGGATTCTCACTTACCTTGATCAGGCTAGCATCCTGGGCCCACTGACCCTCACTCAGTGTATCAACACCAAGAATGATCAGGACCTCTGCATACACTCAAAACAAATGAATCAAGTAGGGAAATCATATGGTGGTCGATCTACGGAATGCCCTCTCGTGTATCTCTACTATAAAGTATCAAGCGAAGTTAATATCATGGCCAACCATGATGCTGCAAACTAAATAGCCTTGTTCAGAGTCAAAGTGTTATCCGTCTGAGTGGGACAAATGTGAAATCTGACGACGACCCACAAAAACTTAGTCGCAAAAATAAAGCAATGTCTTTTAATATGCCTAGTCTCAAATACCTACTCGATATCCATGCCCTGCTGAGCTATATATCTGACCACCCATTTGAGTAGGTTTGTTCTCTAGGCTGGATCGCGTATACTTGTCGGTCAGGGGCCAGTCCCAGTCTATAATCAAAATTAGTGGTCGTTCCTAGTGGATGAAAGTTTGGATCGTATAAGAATAGATGGACTATTGCCTTCAAAATATCAACTAGGATGTCACAGACTAATGCCCATAATAGAGGAGGCTAGTGGAGTAGTTTGGACTTTTGGGGTATCCCTTTTATCACTATTGTTGCATATGAAGCACAAAACTCTCATACGATGTTCAAGACATACTTCCCCAATGGTGCCAACATCTACTCCAGTCTATATTGGGAAAATAAATCTCAAATGGTAGGAACTACATCTGATCCAGATGTCAGTATCTGGGGCTCCTCTATAATGGTACTCATACAGCTTCCATTCTCATCCTTTGTGAGGTTATATATTGAGATATCAAACATTCCCTCAGCATACCATTGTCGTTGATATCTCGATATGCAAAAACGTATTGATGTGGACTTGTCAGAGCTATCTTTTGATCTGGAGTCAAAATTATCATCGGAGCCTGCCTGTAATCTGGCTTCAAAGCTGGATCCTGACTATGATCAAAATCCTGAGCTGAATGTCAAAAACTATATATACTATCACTCTAGGTGGCCCCTCTATAGTCATACTGGAGAGATGGTGTTGCACTAATCGAGGTCTATTCTAGGACAATCTATCGGGACTAAGCTCGAGTCTGTCATGGCTCGATGCCCTCATCTAGATTGACATGAAGCTTTTCTACAAAGCCACTGTGCTCTAACTCAGTGGGGTCATCATATAATCGTTGATAGAGTGCTTTGGCCTCCACTCGTCTCTCTGCATACTTTTTTGGTGCCATCGTACCTGCAAAATAATCCTCATGAGTTTATTTGACAATGATGAAACCAAAATAAAATTTTAGAAAATAATAGTCGAGGAAAGTACGAAAGGGCATTTACGGGTCGTAGATGAAACTACACTCCATAAGATAATCATAAACATAGGGTACGAAAAATTTGGCTACTGGAGTTGTAACTACAATGACCATTTACAAGTCATAGTTTAAACTAAGAGTCATAGAATGGGCTCATAGTTGTAGGTTCCTGAGGGTACCTACAGGATCCCAATCTATGAATCCTATTTACGGCTCGTAGAACAAATAATGAGTCAAAAATGTCATTCTTCTGACTCAAGATTTTCAAGTTCTAAAACTCATACTATGAAGGAAAATTACAGACCGTGGATTAAACTATGATCCGTAAAAGACCTTCATAAATTAAGTCTACAGGACTTTTAAATCTAAGTAAACTTTTAGACAAATCTGTGTCAAAACTAGAACAACACCCAACCAATGTAAATCAGAGAACATGCTTATTTAACCGCACAGATGCACTCAATCAATTCGTAGGCTATTCTATTTCCAAGATTCTAATTTAAACACCAAATTTAAATTGAACCTCCTCCTAGTAGTTCCAAAGAATAAGTCAAACATTATTCAATCACCGTTCTTTCAATTCCAGTTCCACTCACTCGATTCCAAGGGAAAATAGATTTGGGATTTCATGTATATGCATATTATTAACACAAATGTAAACAAATTAACAATTCATGAGGCATACAAGAGTGTACCAAATGTAATTTCCTAACCCTAATCTTGAAATTCAAAGCAGGGAAAAATGACTTACAAGGATATTTGATAGGACAAATTTAGGAAAAACAATGACTTTGAATAGGGAAATTAGTTCTAGGTTCGCTGGAATAGTGGCCCAAACAAGAGGACTCACTGGAATTTTGTTTTAGCAGTGAGGGTTGATCAAACTTTGGTTGGGGTAGGTTGAGGTTGAGTCGAAAAACCTTTAGGGGAAATTAAAGGGGGGAATTTTTAAATTTCTCCTTTTTAATCCAAATTAAACCAAATTGGGTAATTATTTTTTCACAGTGGATAAGTATGAAAGCTCTATTACAAATTGTAGTTTGTTCTATGGCTCATAAACTTGGGCTTCATAGAAACTATGCTTATTTAGATGATCTGGCATTTATAAAACCAGTCTATGTGTCGTAAAAAAGATTACAACTTATAGATTTGTTTCGTAGATACCTCCGACAATTAGAAAATTTAAAGAAACTTACCTAAGATCTATGAATCTTGTTTATGACCCATAATTTAGTTTATGGATCGTAAAGTCAAGTTGTAGATATGAAAATTATGAAACCAGTCCACTAACTTAGGGTTTATGAGTAGTGACTACGAGTTATGGTTTGTTCCACGATCCATACACTTGCTCGTAAAGTTCCGATTTTCTCCTTTTTGGATTTGTCTGATTTTTTCAACTTGATCCTGCACAATTTTACAAACTTAGTGATAATCCTATATTTTTCATGTTTAAGTAGAATATTACAAAACACACTTGCAAAACCTAAGCTAATGTAACTAGATTAAGATGTAACATAAAATAAAATTACAACTAATGGAAAGGAAATCTTGTGTTGACTCCCAAGAAGCTCTTGATTTTAACGTCGTGGAATTACATCTTCTACTTGGTTACTCAGACTTCACCAAGTGCGTAAACTTCAATTGACCTCACTTTCTCAATGTTCCCTATGTATTGTTTGATCCTTTCACCATTGACTTTGAACCTTAAACCATCTTTTCCTTCCAACTCAACAACTCTGTGGTAGAATACACGCAAAACCTTGTAAGGACCTAACCACTTTGACATGAGTTTTCTAGGAAACAAATGTAGTCTAGAGTTGAAAAAGAGGATCAAGTCTCCTGGTGCAAACTTGTGATTCTCAATTCATCGATCATGTTACATCTTCATTCTTTTCTTGTACAATGTTAAACTTTCATATGAGCTCAAACGAAATATATCAAGTTCATTGAGTTGGTTCAGCCATAAGTCCAAAGCATTATTCTTATCCAAATTTACTTCATGAGAACCCACATTGCTTTGTGTTTGAGCTCTACAAGCAAGTGACAAGACTTTTCAAACATAAGTTGATATGGAGACATACCTATGGTATTCTTGAATGAATTTCGATATGCCCATAATGTATCATTCAGATTTCATGACCAATCAATTTGGTTTGCATTCATGGTCTTTGATAGGATCTATTTTATCTCAAGATTTGATACCTAGACTTGCTTGCTTTTCTGGGGTGATAAGGATTTGTAACGTTCTGTCTTACCCTATACATATCTAGTATAGCATGAAACAAACTATTACAAAAGTGGGAACCTCCGTTGTTATGATTGCCCGAGGAGTGCCAAACCTTGAGAAGATGTTTTTCTTCAGAAATGTTGTGATGCTTTTATGTTCACTATTGGGTAGTTCAAATATTTCCACCTTCTTAAACACGTAGTCCACAACAATCAAGGCGTACTTGTTCCTATTTGAGCTCACAAATGGACCCATAAAGTCTATGCCCCATATATTAAAAACTCAATCACCTTGATAGGCTTAAGAGGGATCTTATGTTTTTGAGAAATGCCACCTTCTCTTTCACACCTATCACAAGCCTTGGCATAATCATGAGCATCTTAGTAGATAGTAGGTCAATAATAGTCGCATTGCAAGATCTTATGATCTATTCAAATACCAAATAATGCCCGCCAACAAGTGATGAATGATAAAACTCAAGTATTGTAATGACCTGGCTAGTCATTTTTGGCCTTATATGTAAACATTACTATATTATCCTTTTATAAGTTGCTTTGGGCTTATTTTGAACTACTTTAATGATTGAAACTGAAATCCAGAGTTTTAAAATGGCATATATGAGTGTTGACACTTTTTGGAAACTTAAGTTATTAAAAAATTGAGTTTTTGTGCTTATCTAGTTTTCTAGTGTCGATTGGGGATTCATTGATTTCATTAGTCTTGGAATGTTAAAACTGAACTGCAGAAAGTTGCAGAACTGAATTTGGAGTTAAAATGAGGTTTTAGGCCCAAAGTTGTTAATTTAGTTGTTTTCAAAACCAAAGTTTGACTTTGGTTAACATTCAGAGTTCGGAAGCTCGAACTGGAATTTCGACTGTTCTAGTAGTTCTGAATGGTGAAACTAATGCTAGAAATAGTCTTAGAATAATTTTTGGAATTGTCAAGGACAGTTTTGATATTTGGATGTTTTAAACTAGTTTATCGACTTGAATTAGTAAATGTGGTGAGGAGACTTTAAAACTGATTTTTGATGATTTATTGTGACCGGATCGCTATTTTTGGTATGAATACATATTTAGTTTTTGAAATTCTGAGCTCAAATGAGTTTCGGGGGTCCATTCTGAGTAGGGAATTGGACTTGGCATCGCTGGTTTGCTAATATTTGGTGCAAGCTTTCTCTCTTCTCCATATTCGTAGAGAATCCTCCACATTCACAAAGGTCTAGGCCTTGTTACTCTCTGCATTCGCACAGGGTAGTCCAAGATCGCAGAGTAGTGTATATGTGAGATGTCCCTTTCCCTTTTACTCTTCGCGTTCGCAGTTGGTCACCGCGATCGCAGAGCTCTTTTGACTAATACACTCTGCGTTCGTGGTACCCTAGCCATGATCGCGGAGAGCATTCCACTAAAAATATTTTAAATACCCGAGAGTCACCTTTTTTAGCCATTTTCATAGAACTTGGAGCTTTTTGGGCAATTTGGAAATAACAATTTCGAAGGATTTTATTGGGTATGTTTTTCTAAACTTATATTTATCATTTTTTATGAGTTTTATCTTGATTGTTTCTTTAATTTCATGATTTTGAAAGTCCAAAATTTGGGATTTTTAGACCATGGTTTTCAAAACTTTAAATGCCAATTTCTCATTTAATTTAAGCTTTATTTTAATAGGGGTTTCACCTATGAACTCCATTTTTCATGTAGAACATGATTTTAAAGTCGATTTTCAGATTTGAGACTTTAAAAAAAATTCCCTAATTTTTGACCATTTTTCCCATAAGCCTAAACCATGCCAATATGAATATCAAAATATTTCTCTTGATTCGCAGTATCTGATTTTGATAGTGATTGGTCGATTTGAGGATCTTTTGGAGGTTTGAGTTGATTAAAAGCTTGTATGAGTGTAGTTTCGGCTAACCTTTATGCAACTCGATTTGAGTCATTGAGCATGCTTATGTGATATGTGATATCTAGACTATTTCCTTACTATTTGTATTGATATGACTAAGTCCTGATAGAATTGCTAATCCAATTGAACTGAAATTTGGGTAAATTGTGATCATTGATAAATTATGATGAAATTGTATAAATCGAGACCCTTTTAGATATTGTTGTGATAATGTGAGACTTAGATGGTTTTGATTATTGATGAGATAGAGATGATAAGAGGTTAGTGGTTGACCCTGAGGTACTAAAAAATACACTTGGCATAGCCTGTATTGATAAGACCCTTTCATACATCACCTTGATATCCCGTTGCATAGCATTACTCGTATTGTTGCATTGACATATATTTGTCTCAGATTGCATCTGTTTCACTGAGACATTGAGACAGTCGCACTACTTGAGATCTAGTTGTTGACGCCAGAGTCCACTGAGGCACATCACGTTGGATACATATATCACTATGTTTTGGCATGAATTGCATCTATATTGCATTGGCCCTGAGGTTGCAGTTTTATTTTAGATCTGTCTAGTGATACTAGAGTCCGCTAAGACGCATTATATTTTTTATACATCTAATTATTGTTGTTAATGCACCTATATACTGTTTAGTGGCGCCAGAGTCCACCGAGGCATGTTATTATTGTTATATTCCTATATATTATTTAGTGGCGCCAGAGCCCGCCAAAGCATGTTATCATTACTGTACATGCATATATTCTGTACTGGCATGTATTTCATCTTATATCTCTTTATTCCCATCCACATTCAAGGTATCATTGACGCCAGAGTCTGCTATGGTAGTATAAATCTCTCCATCGACATCAACGTCTGTTGAGGTGTCATCAGCGCAATGCATGCCATGAAACTTGAGAGATCCAATATATAGTTTGATGAGGCCCCTATGGGTTCTACCTTATGGCTTCAGCTCGGTAGATGTATACATTGGCACAAATGTCTGTCGTATTTTTTCCTCATATAAATGCCTTAGTTAGTTACATATGCATTTTAACTATGATAGTCATTGATATCTTATTATACTGGTATATATGGTTTATATTATGCACTAATCCTTTTTTTTATAGGTGATAGTATCCCTATTATTACATACTTTTTTATTTCTCTTACCCGTCGGTTGAGTCTATTGGGTACATTTCGGTGTACTCACCCCTACATTGTTTCTTCCTTGCAGATCGTACACAGGGCATAATATAGGTTAGATGATTATTTCACCCAATTATTTTGATATTATTCAGAATCCTACGATGAGGCACAAAATTCGAATCATCGTTGATCTTTGAGATTCCCTTTTATTTTTTTATCTTTTAAACTATGTATCAAATATTATGAGATAACTTTGTATTTTCTTAAGACAACTATATTTTACTCTTCAGTACTATATTTAGATTCTCTTATACTCATGACTCCAGGTTTTGGGAGGTTTTTTATGCTATATGAACGTATGTTTTCTTCATTTCACTCTTCTTTAGTTGCAATCCATTTTGGGTGGTGACAAGTTTTGTATCGCAGCTCTAGGTTCATTGGGCTCGTGAGTCAAGAGTAGAGTGTCTAGTAGAGTCTAGTAGATCGATGTGTAGATGTTCACACTTATCTTCGGGAGTCTATAAGATACTTGATAGGAAAAATCTCATTCTTGATTCTATTTGTGCATTTCTTTATATCAACCAGTTTTAAAGTATCTATTCTAGTCCTTCTGCGTAGATACCGATTACCAGATCTCATAAATTAGTGGGAGAGCCTAAGGTTACTAATATAGCTCATACTCTAGGTCAAGGCAGGGTTCGTGCTAGAGTTAGGGGTCAGGAACTTACTAGGGGTGCAGCTCCACCCAGAGGGCTGACTAGGATGACTTCGCTAGATCCTGCTTATGAGACAGAGAGGCGAACAGATCCTATTCCACCGACTATAGCCCTAGATGCTTCACCCTCGGTTCAAGATTTACTTTCGAGGATATTGGCTAGACAAGAGAAAGCTCCTCCAGCGCCAGTTACTATTGATATACCAGTTTCTATAGCACTGATTGGTCCTTCTATGACTTTAGTTGAGCCAGTTGTGATTCATTGTGGATCTCCCTCAGTCTCACTGGATCTTCTTTATGGTGCTATAAGTCCACGTCAGATATCTCGACCAACTTTTGGTTCACAGTTTCATGGACTGGTAGATTGTCTTCAGGAGGCCACAACTTCCCCAGTTCTGAAAGGGGGTTCATTTATGAGTATGGTGGATCACACTCACATGATGAAGCACAAAAAACATGATAGTAAGGGTGGAAGAAAGAGGTTTTGTCATCATGGATAGTTTAGTGGTCACCTTCCATAGGATAGAGGGTTTTAGAGGCAGGGCCATCAGGGTCGACAAGTTCAGCAACTCTTCCTGTATCAAAAAGTCTTTATAGGTCTATGACTACTCATATAGGCCATGATAGTCCTCTTGGTTTGGTTATATGTGGTGGTTCCTCGGCATAGTCATCTCAAGGATGGGGTTTTTAAACTTGTTGTGTTTATGATGAGGTTGGGCACTTCGCCAACCATTCTCCATATCGCATTTTTCCCATCAAGCTTCAGGGTCTCATCTAGCCCATTCAGTCCCAACCTTAGCTGTTAGAGACACCTCTCAGGGTATGAGGTGAGGTACCAGAGGAGGTCGTGGCACATGGAGAGGTGGAGCCTATGGAGGCCCACAAGCTAGTGGTGGTCATAGAATTTTCTATGTCATTCTAGATAAAGCAGAGATAGAGACTTTTGATATAGTTATCATAAGTATGGTTCCAGTATGCCACCATTCAACTTCAATTTTATTTAATCCTAGCTCTTCTTATTCTTATTTGTCAGCTTATTTTGCTTTGGAGATTGATATTATGTGTGAGCCACTTGCTAAGCCTATTTGTCTTTCCACCTCGGTAGGTGAATCTTTAGTGGTGAATCGGGTGTACTGGGGATGTGTTGTGACTTTTATGGGTAGAGATACTATTGTGGACTTGATATTGTTAGATATGGCGGACTTCGATGTGATATTGGGTATGGATTGGTTGTCGTCTCATTATTCTATTCCTTGCTATCATGCAAGAACCATGACTTTTTCTTGTCCAGAGTTACCTCAGTTGATATGGAGCAAGGCACTAAGTCCATATCTATTCCTACGTATTGGATGACTCCAGCTAAGTTAAAGGAGTTGAAGGATTAATTAGAGGACTTACTAAAAAAGAGATTTATTCACCCCAGTGTATATCCTTGGGGTGTTCCGGTATTGTTCGTGAAGAAGAAAGATAGCACTATGCAGATGTGTATTGACTATCGCCAGTTGGACAAAGTAACCATCAAGAATAAGTATCATTTTCCCTGTATTGATGATCTTTTTGACAAATTGTTGGGTGCCTTGGTATTCTCTAAGATTGATTTAAGGTCCGACTATCATCAGTTGAGAGTTCGGTGGTCTAATATCCCAGAGACATCTTTCAATACCCATTATGAGCATTATGAGTTCATGGTTATGTATTTCGAGTTGATTAATGCCCCTGCTTCTTTTTATGGAGTTTATGAATCTAGTGTTAAAACCCTACTTGGAAATCTTTTGGTTTACTCCAAGAGCGAGACCAATATGTTAAACACTTGAGGATCATACTCTTGAGATTAAGGGAAGAAACGTTGTATGCAAAGTTCTCAAAGTGCGAGTTTTGGCTTGAGTTTGTTGCAATTCTTGACCATGTTGTATCAAAAGAGTGTATTATGGTTGATTCGACCAAAGTGGCGTGTTGTTCGTGAGTGGGCTAGGCTTACTTCTATGACTGAGATTTGGAGGTTTCTTTGATTAGAAAGGTATTATCAATGATTTGTTTAGGTATTTTTCTCTATAGCAACCTCATTGACTAGATTGACTCAGAAGGTTATGGCATTTCAGTGGTTGGATTATTGTAAAGCGAGTTTTCAAAAGCATAAGGACTTATTAATTTCAACACTGATTCTTGCTTTAATCGAGGAGGGAGTTCCAATTGTGGTATATTGTGATGCTTCTACTGTGTGTTTGGGTGGTGTATTGAAGCAAAGAGGAAAGGTTGACCTATGCTTCCAGACAGTTGAAGGTGCATGAGCGAAACTACTCTACCTATGACTTAGAGTTGGTTGCAGTTGTATTTGTGTTAAAATTGTGGCGACATTATTCATGTGGGGTGCATTATGAGATCCTTACCTATCCCCGAAGTTTTAAATGAATCTTTTCTTAGCCTAACCTAAACATGAGATAGTGCAGGTTGTTGGAGTTGTTTAAGGACTATGATATATCTATTTTATATCACCCCAAAAAGACCAATGTTATGGATGATACTTTGAGCTGGAAGACTACTAGTATGGGGAGTTTGACATTCTTGAGGGATGAGGAGAGACCCCTAGTTTTAGAGATTTAGTCACTAGTTAGACAAATGGTTCATTTCGATATTTCTCCTCCCCATCATATTTTGGCTTTTCTTGAGGCTAGATCTTCCTTGCTTGATCAGATATGTGCTCATCAATTTGAGGACCCTACGTTATACTTGATTCATGACAAAGTGTTGAGAGGTGAATCCAAGGCAATTATTACAGATTCTGTGGGTGTTTTGAGGATATGTGATAGAGTTTGTGTACCTAAAGTGGGAGATTGGGTAAGACTGATACTTGACGAGGCCCACTATGCTAGGTATTCCATCCATCGGGGTGTGGCTAAGATATACCATGACCTAAAACAACATTATTGGTAGTTTGGGATGAGAAGGGACATAGCTAAATTTGTGGCAAGGGGTTTGAATTTCCAACAAGTCAAGTATGAACACCAAAAGCCCAGTGGATCGATGCAAAAGATGTCCATTCTCGAGTGGAAGTGGAAAAAAGTGACTATGGACTTTGTTTTAGGTTTTCTCGTGGCTTTGGGAAAGTTTAATTCAGTTTGGGTAGTGGTTGATCGTTTGACCAAGTCGGCTCACTTCTTACCAGTAAAGACTAGCTACAGTGCGGAGCAGTTGGCTAGGTTGTATATTCAAGAAATAGTCAGATTGCATGGTATGTCAATTCCTATAGTGTCCGATAGAGAATTTAAGTTCACCTTTCATTTTTGGTAGGCTCTACAGCGTGGTTTGGATACTATAGTGGATTTGAGTTCAACTTTCTACCTAAGAAAGATGGTCAATTTGAGCGCACCATTCAAGTGCTGGAGGATATGTTACGACCTTGTGTGATTGATTTTGGTGCCTCATGGGACCAACACCTACCTTTGGCAGAGTTTGCATACAATAATAGTTACCATTACAACATTCAGATGACACCATTTGAGGCCTTGTATGGCTTCGTGTAGATCACCCATTGGATGGTTTAACTCAGGTTATCATGATGTATTGAGTGTGGACCTACTTAGAGATGCCATAGATCTGGTTCATTTGATTCAGGGTAGGCTTTTGATAACTCAGAGCCGCTTGAAGAGCTATACTGATCGGAGGAATAGGCCTCTGGAGTTCTCTATTAGAGACAATGTTTGTGTAAAGATTTAACCCATGAAGAGTGTGATGAGATTTGGAAAGAGGGGCAAGCTCAGTCCCAGATCTATTGTCCCATTTGAGATATTAAGGAGAGTTGGTGAGGTTGCCTATGGGCTGCCATTACAACAAAGATTAACATTTGTTCATCCTATTTTTCATGTTTCTATGTTTTTCCAGTGTATTTCATATGAGTCCTATGTAATTTCTTATGACTCTGTTGAGTTGGGTTTAGATTTGACCTTTGAGGAGGAGCCTATAACTATATTGGACAAGTAGGTTCGGAGATTGAGATCCAAAGAATTACCTTCTGTGAAGGTTCAGCGGTGGTACCATTATGTTGATGTAGCTACTTGAGAGTTGGAGTCGGATATGCGGGCCAGATATCCCAACCTTTTTGAGGCTTTAGGTACTCCTCTTTTCTTTATGTTCGATGATGAATATTATTTTTAGTGGTGAATGATGTGATGACCTGGCTAGTCATTTTTTGCCTTATTTACAAAAAATATTATTTTACCCTTCTGTATGTTGCTTTGGGCTTATTTTGAACTACTTGAATGATTGAAATTGAAATCTAGAGTTTTAAAATGGCAAATATGAGTTTTTGCAGTTTTTGGAAGCTTAAATTATTGAAAAAGTTAGTTTTTGTACTATTCTAATTTTCTGATGTCGGATCAGGGATCTGTTGATTTCATTAGTTCTGGAATGTTTAAACTGAGCTACAAGAAGTTACAGAACTAAATTTGGAGTTAAAATGAGAGTTTTAAGCCCAAAGTTGTGAATTTAGTAGTTTTAAAAACTAAAGTTTGACATTGGTCGACATTAGAAGTTCAGAAGCTCAGATTAGAATTCTGATAATTCCAATAGTTTCGGATGGTGAAACTAATGATAGAAATGGTCTTGGAATAATTTTTGGAGTTGCCGAGGGCTATTTTGATATTTTCATGTTCTAAACTAGTTTTATCGACTTGAGTTGATAAATGTGGTGAGGAGACCTTAAAACTGATTTATGATTATTCCGTTGAGACTGGATTGTTGTTCTTGGTATGAATACATAATTGGTTTGTGAAATTCTGAGTTCGGATGAATTTCAGAGGTCCATTCCAAGTAGGGAATTAGGCTTGGCATTGCTGGTTTATTGATATCTGGTGTAGGTTTACTCCGCGGAGAAGCCTTCGTGTTCACGGAGGTTTGGGCCTTGTTACTCTCCGTATTTGCATAGGGTAGTCTGAGATCGCGGAGTAGTGTATGTGTGAGATATCCCCTCCATGATCGTGGAGAGCATTTCACTAAATAGATTTTAAATATCCGAGAGTCACCATTTTTAGCCATTTTCATGGAACTTGAAGCTTTTTGGGCTCTTTGAAGAAGAGATTTTCGAAGAATTTTATTGGATAAGTGTTTCTAAACTCATATTAATCTTTTTTATGAGTTTTATCTTGATTTTGTCTTTAATTTCATGATTTCAAAGTCCAAAATTAAGGATTTTTAGACCATGGTTTTTAAAACTTTAAATGCCAATTTCTCATTCAATTTAAGTTTGATTTTAATGGAGTTTTCACTCATAAACTCCATTTTTGTGCAGAACTTGATTTTGAAGTCGATTTTCAGATTTGAGACTTTTGAATTTTTGCCCTAATTTTTTACCATTTTCCTCCTAAGCCTAAACCATGCCAATATGAGTATCAAATGCCTCTCTTGATGCGTAGTATCTGATTTTGATAGTGATTGGTCGATTTGAAGATTGTTAAGAGGCTTGAGTTGATTGTAAGCTTGTTCGAGTGCGATTTCGACATCGAGGTAGGTTCGACTAACCTTTATGGGATTGACTTTGAGTCATTGAGCATGCTTATGTGATAATTATGAGATCTAGACTACTTCTTGACTATTTTTGTTTACATGACTAAGTCCTGACAAAATTATTAATCTGATTGAACTGAATTTTGAGTAAATTCTGATCAATGAAGAATTATGATGAAATCTTGTAAATTGAGACCTTTTTAGATACTATTTTGATAATGTGGGACTTGAAGTGTCTGGTTTGATAGATGGTTTTGATTATTGATAAGATGGAGATGATAAGAGGTTAGGGTTGACCCTGAGGTACTAAAGGATAAACTTGGCATATCCTACATTGATAAGGCTATTTCATGCCTCATCTTAATGTTCTGTTGCAAATAATTACTCGTATTGTGGCGTTGACATATATTCTTCTCCTATTGTATCTATTTCACTATGATATTGAGATAGTCATACTACTTGAGATCTAGTTGCTAGCGCCAGAGCCCATCGAGTCACATTATGTTTGATACATATTATCACTACGTTTAGGCATGAATTGCATCTATATTGCATTAGCCCTGAGATAGTTGTTTTATTTGAGATTTATCTAGTGGCGCTAGAGTTTGTTAAGGCTTAGTATAGTTTTTATACATCTAATTATTGTTGTTAATGCACATATATATTGTTTAGTGGCGCCAGAGTCCGTTGCACTATGTTATTATTATTATATTCCTATATATTGTTTAATTGCGCTAGAGCCCCCTAAAGCATGTTATCGTTATTGTACATACATATATTTTGTACTAGCATGTTTTTATTCTTATTTCTCTTTATCAGTGCCAGTGTCCATCGAGGTATCATCGGAGCCAGAGTCCGCCGTGATACAATAAATCTCTCCATCAATGCAGGCGTCCGCCGAGGTATCATCGATGTTGGTGACCGCCGTGACACTTAAGAGACCCCGTATATGGTCTGACGAGGCCCCTATGGGTTCTACCTTGTAGCTTTAGCTTGGTAGATGCATACATTTGCACCAGTGTCTGCCATATATCTTCCTCATACAAATGCCTTCGTACGCTACATATGTATTTCATCTGTGATGGTCATTGATATTTTATTATACTGGTATATATGGTTTATATTGTGCACTAACTCTTTTCTTGCAGGTGATAGTATTCTCATTATTACATGTTCAATTTCTCATACCCATTCGGTTGAATCTACTAGGTATATTTTGATATACTCACCCCTATTTTGTTTTCTCCCTTCAGATCATACACAGGGTAGTTGATCACTCTACCTAAGTATTTTGATATCATCCAGATCCCTATGGTGAGGCTCAGATTTCAAGTCACCGTAGATCTTTGGGATTCTTTTTTTTTAACCTATATATCAGATATTATGAGACAACATTGTATTTTCTTGAGACAATTATATTTTACTCTTTAGTACTGTATTTATATGCTCTTGTACTCATGACTCCAGATTTTGGGAGGTTTCTTATGCTATATGAATGTATTTTTACTTTATTTCACTCTTCTTTAGTTGCAATCCATTTTGGGGTCATGACAAGTATGTTCATCATCTCTACCCCAGGTTCACAACGATGAATAATCCCTTAGTCACACACACAAATCAAGTATGGCTCATCTCAAAAGAACTTTCTCACATCAGACATAAACTTTTGACATTAGTGGGAAGTCATATCTAGAGGTACCACATTGCTAACTAGGTAATTAGCATAATTTGTGAACTATGGAATCAAGACATGTGATGTAGCCAATACTTTCTTATTAGGGAATGAGTCATTAATATCTAAACCATCCTCAAAGTTTTCCATCACCTCATTCTTCAAGTCTGGATAGATGGTCTGCAACTTGGTTCTCTATCCCCTATTTGTCAATGGCTTAAAAGTCAAAATCTTGAAGAAGTAGAACCCATCGACTTAACATTAGTTTTGAATCTTTCTTCACCATCAAATACCTCAGATCAGAATGGTCAGTATGTACAATAACTTCGATTCTCAACAAATAAGGTTTGAACTTCTCAAACGCAATGACCACTGCAAGTAACTCCTATTTAGTTATAGTATAGTTTTTTTATGCTACATTTAGGGCTTTACTAGCACAGTAGATGGGGTGTAGGATCTTCTCTCTTCCCTACCACTACACTATACCAAGTGCAACCCTTCTTGCATCACACAACATTAGGTGCTGATTGTCATTGTGAATGGGTTGAGTCCAACAATTATTATATTTGACGTTGGAAGAACAAAGAGTTGGTCAAGACAATAGCAGTGATTGATCATCGAGGTATCTCATATGATGATTTTGCGAATAAAATCATTACTTATTATTAATTGAATTTCTAGTTGAAAGGCATTGTCATCACTTACATGCACATATGTGGTGAAAAGCAGAAGACAAATCCTTTTAAAATAAAAGATCAAATTAGTTTGAATACTTATTTGGAAGATGAATCTAGACCTATTTTAAGAGTTTACAAGGTTGAAAGATTGGTAGAGAATCATAATTTATCTCTTGACCAACAAATGTTTAATGATAAATGTGGTTGGATGAATATGGATATTCTAGATAAAGAGAGTGAAGGTTAACACATTTTTTCTCCTGAAGTTGGAAGTAATACACCGAGAACCACACAATCAATTCAATCTAGTCATGCTCAAGATGATGAAATAGGTTTTTTTACAAAGATATGTCATTTAATAATAAGCAAGAGCTAGATATTGCATTAAAAATTTCTTGTGTGAAAAAAGTTTTTAGATCAAAGAAGGTAATTAATTCGTGTTCAGTGTATTTTGTCAAATGTGAGAATCCTGAATGCAAGTGGTGGCTGAGAGCTATGAAACTTGAAAATTCTAATAGATTTTACATTAGACAGTATGAAAAGATGCACACGTGTCTCGGAACATCTTACGAGTCATAATCCATATGCCACAATAAATTTCATTGGAACATACTTTAAAGATAGATATCTTGAGGGTAAAGGTCCATCTATAAAAGATTTAAAAAATTCTATCCAAATTTAATTGGGATGCATGGTTAGTTATTAGAAGGTTTCGAAGGGTAGTGAAATTGTAAAATTTTTAATAAGAGGGACACATGAGCACATATATGAAGTTCTTGATGTGTATAGTCATATGATTAGGACATCAAATTTGGGAAGTAAGACAATAGTGAAGGCTGATGAAAATAGTAGATTTAAATACTTTTTTTGTGGTATATGAAGCTCATATTCTTAGTTTTGTACATATGAGAAAAGTCATAGCTTTTGATGGGACATTTTTGAAGAGTCGATATGGTGGTGTATTGTTATCTGTTGTTGCAGAGGATGAAGAAAAATATATTTTTTTGGTGGCATTTTGCGTAGTAGACTAATGTGATGCTTCCTACAAATATTTTTTCGAGCAATTGAGCACTTTTGTACTTGATACTCATGAATTATGCATAATTTCTGATAGACATTCAAGTATTGAAAAAATGATCTCAACTGTATTTTCTTTGGCTCATTATGGTTGTTGCATGAGGCGTCTTGGAGAAAATATTCGAAATAATTTTTACAATGCAAGTGTTGTTCATCACCTTTATAAGGTATCATAAGCATATAATGTAGATGTGTTCAATGATCATTTTAATAAAATAATATATATGGTTCCAGGAGCCGCAACTCATCTTGAACGCGTTGGATTTCATCGATGGAGAAGAGCATTTTTTCTAGGAGACAGGTATAAGTTATTATTGTTGTTGTTGATAGTTGACAAAATTACTTAATTTTTGTAAGCTATTAAAAAAAGCAACTTTTGTATTTACTTCAACAACTGTTGTATTTATTTGAGCAACTGCTGAAAAACATTCAACAATTGTTGTATCAGCAATTGTTGTACTTGTTCAACAATTACTTAAATAAATTGTAGCAGTTGTTGCACTTTTTCAACAATTACTATATTTATTTCTAAAATAAATATAATATATGATCTGACATTTACATGTTACAAGTAAAATATTATGACTACAAACATTGTTGAGTCGATTAACTCAATATTTCTTGATGAAAGAGAATATCACATTACTTCTTTATTTGATGCAAAAAATTGGCAATTTGCAAAAACAATTCATGAGAGGCATATGAAATTCATTAACGCACCAACAATTTTTGTCCCTTCAATAGAAAAAGACATTGCAAAAAATATTGATCTGGAAATAAGCTTTTCGTTCATCAAAGTTTAAACTACAAGTATGTTTTCATCAATCATGATGCAGTTGCAACGATGGTTTGATAGCCAAATCTTGTACTTGTAGAGTCTTTGATGTTGATAAAATACCTTGTTCACATGCTATGGTAGCACTCCGATGCCAATATGACTATTATTATGGGAGACATATTTATGAGTACTCCTCTTATTATTATAAGGTAGAGGTGTACCTTATTGTATACATGAAGGAATTTAATCTTGTGTCATCTAAAGAAACTTGAGAAGTTTCTATTAATATTTTAGAGAGAAAAATATCTCCTCCATTTGTTGAGTCAGACAAAGTTGGAAGAAGGTCATTGAAAAGACAAAGAAATCGGAGAATCATTTCCAACGAAAACAAATAATTGTTATATATGCAAAAGGATTGGTCACAAGAGAATTACATGCTCCTAGAGAAATATTTCTTAGAAGCACATTTAATGTTATTATTATTATTTTATGAACACATTTGATCTTATCTTTTTCGGGATTAATTGTTGTTACTATTTTGTAAATGCATGAGCTTATGCTTTTGAGTACTAATTGTTGTTGTTAATTAAAAAAAATATTTGATTTTATTATTATTGTTATTATTTATTTGTGAATGTGATCATAATTTAATTTTTAAAAATTTCATGAAGATTCAACAACTGACTTGCTGTAACAAATTTCAGCAATTGCTATAACAAATTTCAGCAATTGCTATAGTAAATTTTAGCAATTCCTATGAACACTTCAATAATTAGCTTGCTTGTCATAGAAAATTCAATTAAAATTATAATTAAATCTTTTAAAAAATAGCAACCTGCATACTTGTTGTAATATTTGCTTACTGAAATTTTAGCAATTGTTATGAAAAGTATAACAACTAGCTTACTTGCTGTAACAAATTTCATCAATTGCTATGAAAAGTACAACAACTAGCTTACTTACTATAACAAATTTCAACAATTTCTATGAAAATACAACAACCAGCTTACTTGATATAATAAATTTCAACAGTTGCTATAAAAAGCTCAACTATCTTACTTGTTATGTTATAGTAAATTCAGCTAAGATTATTGTCCAATCTTGATTTTATTCTTAAAATAGATCAAGACTATCTTATTTATCATTAAGTATGAGTAATATAATCAATTAACGATCAATATATTGATTTTAATTTGATTACATGTTAAATTGATTAATTAATTATATGATATCTCAAATTAATGTCTCATTGGATAAGATTGCTACCAAATATAGTTTCTATGTACGAATTAGACCAACATCGCTATATTTGTCATTGAATATAAGTGCTACAACCAATTAATGATTAATCTATTCATTATGAGTTGATTACATATGAATTCTTACTGAATTGATTATCTAATATCTCAAACTACTATCCCATTGTATAAGATTACAATAAAATCTAAATGTTGTTCTTAAATTAAATGAATACTACTCTTTTTATCTTTAAAATAATTGATATAATCAATTAATGATTAATTAATCAATTAGTTAGCTTATTTACGTACTGAAATTTCAGTAGTTGTTATGAAAAGTACAATAACTAGCTTACTTGCTATAACAAATTTCAGTAGTTGCTATGAAAAGTACAACAACTAGCTTACTTCCTGTAGCAAATTCAACTATGATTATTGTCCAATCTTGATTTTATTCTTAAAATAGATCAAGACCATATTGTTTATCTTTAAGCATGAGTAATATAATCAATTAACGATTAATATATTGATTTTAATTCGGTTACATGTGAAATTACTTAATTCATTATCTGATATCTCAAATTAATGTATTATTGGATAAGATTGCTATCAAATATAGTTTCTATGTATAAATTATACCAACACCGCTATATTGACCATTGAATATGAGTGCTACAAACAATTAGTGATTAATGTATTCGTTATAAGTTGATTACATATGAATTCTTAATGAATTAATTGTCTAATATCTCAAATTACTATCTCATTGTATAAGATTATTATCAAATCTAGATTTTGTTCTTAAACTAAATGAATACTGCTCTATTTATCTCTAAAATAATTGATATAATCAATTAATGATCAATTAATCAATTAGTTAGCTTATTTATTTACTGAAATTTCAGCAGTTGCTATGAGAAGTACAACAACTACCTTGCTTGTTGTACAAAATTTCAGCAATTGCTATCAAAAGTACAATAATTAGCTTACTTGTTGTAACAAATTTTAACAATTATTATGAAAAGTAAATCAACTAGCTTATTTGCTATAACAAATTTTAGTAGTTGCTATGAAAAGTACAACAACTAGCTTACTTGCTATAACAAACTTCAGCAGTTGCTATAAAAAATACAACAATCATCTTACTTGTTGTAGCAAATTGAACTAAGATTATTGTTCAATCTTGATTTTTTTCTTAAAATAGATCAATACCATCTTTTTTATCATTAATTATGAGTAATATAATCAATTAGTGATCAATATATTGAATTTAATTCGATTACATTCGAAATTGCTTAATTAACCGTCTGATATCTCAAGTTAATGTCTCATTGGATAAGATTACTATCCAATGTAGTTTCTATGTACGAATTAGATCAACACCGTTATAAAATAAATTAAAATAGCTTCTACGTACTTTGTATGGCAAATCACAAAAATTACTAAAAAAAAAAGAAGCACAACAGTTGCTATAAAACAAAACATAACAGTCGGTATAAAAGCACAACAATTTTTATAAACAAAACATACTTCCAATATTTAGCATAAAATAACAGAAAAAACTCCATAAAACAAAACATACTTTCAATATTTAGCACAAAACAATAGAAAAAACTTCATAACTTAAACCCATATAAAATTCTAACAATAAAAATAGAGATTAGACACCACTATTAAAAAAGACATCCAATCAACTCCTCTTTGACAATAGAAATCCATAACTTTCAACTTCTCTTTGAATCCAATCAGCTTACTTTATCTGCAAGATTAAAAGAAATTAATTTAACTTGTAAAAAGTTAAAATATAATTAATTTAACTAATAAAGATTGTTAGAATATAATTTTACCTTCACATGCATTATCTTCAAATATAAATTCTTTTTCGATAATAGCATCATTTACCTTTTTCTTTATTTTTTCTGAGCACTTGATAATGCCTTTGAAAGTTATCATTTTCTACTTCTAACATAACCAGGAGTATATGGGTGACAAATCTTTGATGATGGCCTAATCCTTCTCTTAGACATCATGGTGACAATAGTTGTTTCGAAAAACTCTACCTTAGCAGTCATGGTGATGATAGGTTTTTCTAAAGACTCTACCTTAGCAGTAAAAAATTCTATCTTCTCATAGGCAAGCATCTCATTGGTGGATGAGATTTCTTGAGCACGAAAAACATTCACATTGGCTGAAGGTCTTCCTACTCTAAAATCACCACTAATATCACCGCATCCTCCTCCTCTTTTGAAATCAACACCTTCATTCACCCCTATCAACATTCATAGTAAATTCTCCTCTTCCTTCACTATCAACACCAATCACAACTCTATCAACATTCGGAAAAGATACTCCACCACCTTCTACATCAACATTGTACTCAACAACTATGATATCTCTTTTTATAGCCACAACACCATTTAAATCCATCTCAAACTTTTCAATTTTATCATCCTTAGTTAATTCCTGAGACACAAACTTAGTGAAAAAATCTATCCCCATTTCATTAGGTGTAGGGATTATCAATGGATGCAGAATCTACATAGAAAACTAAATTTATAGGATAAACAATTTGAGATATAATAAAAATTAGAGATTTACATAGAAAAATAATTTCAGCAACTGCTGAAACAATTTTCGCAATTGTTGAAACTATTTAAGCCATTGTTGTAATTAATTGCAATTGTTGTAATTTGTTCAGAAGTTGTTGAATTAATTTCAACAACTGCTATAATTATTTTAGCAATTGTTGTAATTAGTTCAACAACTACTGCAATAATTTTAGCAACTGCTGTAATAATTTCAGCAACTGTTGTAATTAGTTCAACAATAGTTGGTTGAAATAATTTTAGCAACTTCTATGCTGCTAAAAATGCTATAATTCAATGTTTAACTATTAAGTTGAAGAATAATACTTATCGAGTCCTCAAGGGGATCAAATAACTCATTAATGTTAATTGATTTGTCATTGGTCACCAAAAATCATCAAAAAATTCTGGATGAAGACACTTTTTCTGGAAATGCCTTAAACTTTTTTCGGAGGAAAGGAAAAACCTCAAATTCCCAACACTAAATAAAATAATATTACAAAGAGGTCAAAATATTAGATGCATAACAAAATAATAAAAATAAGTAAATATGGACTAAAATAAAATAAAACTTACCATAAAAACCCATGGAAATTCATAACGATTGGTGGTGTTTGCACTAGGATTCACTAATCGGAGAAGATGCTTAATTGTGATATCATAGCTAATACAACCCCATGGATGAGCAAAACATATTTTTCTATTAGCTGAGAGTAAAATTCATTCTTTTGAAATAAGGATGTTCAAATCTTTAGCACAAAACATGCTAGAAACAAAATAAAGCAAGCACAATTACTTTTTTTTACACCTTTACCAACTTCTTTAGATTGGAGATGCTTAATCCACTCACTTCTCTTGCAACTCTTTCCAATCAAATCAACAATTTCTTGTCGTCTCCTTTTTTTATCTTAGTTGACATCTTTTCTTCATCATACACTTCTTCAATATAACAATTTATACCAGTGATGATAGCAAACTCTTTCATGGCAAAACAAATTGGCATGCCACTATAGTTTATCCAAAATTTTTCTTTTCAATTGTTATAGATTTGACGATGAAGAAGTTGATAAACCACACTCATTTGAAATGTAATAGTATTGTCAGGTTGTTGTAAGTAACTTTAGAAAATAGAAGATCGAAAGATCTTTGTCAATTTTTGTTCTTCCAAAATATTTTTGAAATAAAGTTTTTTACCTAATTCTGACTTAATAATAAAGGACCCTTTTAAATCTGAATACCTATCAATCATTGACTCCAAATTGTAATTTGCATACCTAATCGGCTTTACAAGTGAGAAATCTAGTGGAGGATCGATTGGAAAGGACTCAACAATAGGAGATGTCTCCTTCTTTGGAATAGGTGTATCATTTTGTTCCTCCTCGACTCCTCTATCCTCTTCTTCTACATTTGTAAAAGAAGCATTTATTCCATGTGCTCCTTCATCCGTTGATCTTGTGTTTTCTACTTCTTCTTTTGTAGACTTTTTCAATCTTGTACTTTCTTTTACTTCTTCTTTAGATTTTCTTCTAGAAATCCTCCTTCTATACTGTATAGCAACAGTACTATCATTTATTACTTTTTTTTCTTCGAGCCATTTATCTATTATACATAAAACAAAGAAAAAATTATTAACTAATTTAACCAACAAGATAGATGAACTGATGTACAACAAAATAGATATAAAGATCAAAACAATTGTATAAAAGATAAAAAAGTGATTGTATCAACTACTAAAGAATTCTCATCAACCACTGAAAAGTTTTCAACAATCGCTAAAAAATTCTCAGCCACCACTGAAATAATCTCATCCACCACTAAAAGTATCTTAGAAACTGCTGAATTGATCTCAGCAACCGCTGAAATAATCTCAGCAACCGCTGAAATAATCTCAGCAAATTCAGACTCCTGAAATAATTTCAGCAAAAAATCTTTACTATCATAGAGGTATGCTATTAATCTATGTCAAAACTAATAAAAACATCTGTGTTAGAATCATAGAAAACAACTAAAATTGAAATCACATAAAATCACATATATGAAACTAGAACTATAAAATTCATAGCTTTGGATTAGTAAAAATGCAATGAGGTGCGCTAGTTCTAGAAATATGTTTAAGTAATATATTACTTAAATTTAACTCTTTGTATTCAAAGAGAGATTATTTATTAAAGGCTTCTTTGACCAAAAGTTTACTGAAGGTCAATTTGATGACATATGATACTTGTTTTCTACAGGAATGACAACATGAGATATTATTTTTTTTTAAAAACTTGCAAGTATTAACATACCTATTATTTCTGCTAAAAGAGACAGTAAGTAACAATAGCTTCAAATTGGGGATGTTCTTTGATCACTACATATCTTAATTGAATCTTTGATGGGAAAAAGATTTCGAAGAATTTTTTCACTACATATAAAATTATTATGCATGACGTTCAGATCCAAGCATAGAGAATGGATAATCAGGATGCTATTAATACGTGTTGGTAACAATAATTTCTTTTCAATTACATCGTGAAGAAGGTATATGTTTTTTAATAATTATTCTTAAGAAGAAATTCAAACTTTTTTTCCTTCAATGTCATCAAACCAATTAGGAAAGGTCATAGAAGTAGTTGGTTGGAAGTAGTTCAACAACACAAAATCTTGAGGATCCAAGAATTTACACTTATTAGCTAAAAAAATCAAAGTTTTGGAGTATCCCAATAACTCCATTAGTCTTGAGAACAAAATATCTATTTCACAATTACGTTACAACCTCAAAACCCTAACTATGAGAGAAAAAAAGTGATACCTTTAAAACTCATATTGAATTTCACAAAGGAGATCACGACAATGACGATTCTGATGACGGAGACAGAAAAGGTGGATGACGTTGATGATGAAATGATCGACATTGATGATAAAACTGATGATGTTGATGATGAAATTGGGGAGATCCCAATGAATGAGAAGAGAAGGATTGGGTATAGTAAAGTGGAGAGAATTGAGAGTAAAGTAAAAATTTAAAGTTGGGTTTATTTAAATATTTGTTTAAAGTTTAAAAGTTTTAAAAATTACATTTTATATCCTAATTAACTTACTCACTAATTTTAAAAAATATTTGACTTAAAGTGGTATAACTTGTCACCAATTTTAATTTCAACACTTATTTATCACCTTACATTCAATTATCTCAAGAAACTCCTCACACCTTTGATAGAGATTGGTGGAGGGAGATTCTTAGTCATCTCCACTGTTGCCTTATCAACTTCAACACCTTTGATGGAGATTCTATGACCATGAACTATACCTTGTTTAACCATAAAATGACATTTCACCCAATTCAACACAAGGTGATAATCTTCGCACCACTTCAACACATAATGTAGGTGCTTTAAGCAAACACAAAAGATTCTTAAGCAACACTAAAATCATTCATAAATGCTTCAATTGTGTCCTCCACCATGTTGAAAAAAATAGAAATCGTGCGTCTTTGGAATGTGGTTAGCGCATTGCATAGTCTAAAGGGAATCATTTTTAACGCTAACATGCCATATGGACATGTAAAGGAGGCCTTTTCTTGATCATCTAGTGTGATAAAGATCTAATTGTAGTCTTAATAACCATAAAATAAATAGTACCAATCTTTTTCTGTTAATCTATCTAACATCTGGTCCATGAATGACATAGGAAAGTGATCCTTTTCAGTAGAAACACTGAGCTTAGAATAGTCCATGCAAACCCTCCAACCTATGACTGACCTCATCGATATCAACTTACTTTTTGCATTAAGAACCACTGTGATACCTCACTTCTTTGGCATATATTAGATAGGACTCACCCATTCATTATCTGCAATAGTTTAAATCATACCAGTATCTAACCACTTGATGATCTCCTTATGCACAACCTCTTGTATGGGCGGGTTGAGATACCTCTATGCTTAATACTTGGCTTATAGTTTTGGACAAATTGAATTTATAAGTGTAGATGCCTGGATGGATGATAATAATGTTTGCAATTTTCTATCTAATAGCCCATTTGAAGATCTTAAGGACTGAAACTAATGCCTCTACCTGTCCATCATTAAAGTCCACCACAGTAATCACAGGTAGAGTGTTGTTTGGCTCTATAAATACATATCCCAAATAGGCTAGAAGAGCCTTTAACTCTAAGATCAGTTACTCTTTAATGGATGGTTTCATGCATGGAGTCTCTTGATTCTTCAAATCCAACTCAATATTGAGTGGATTCCTATAGTAGCCTTGACCCTAAAGTGCGTTCATAATCTCGTCAATGGAAAGCTACGGAACCCAACAACATCCATGGATAAGTTTTGATTCCTCATCATGATCTTATAGATGAATAACACATTGTTCAAGTGGTTATGTGGATGCTCAAATGGTAACCCCAAAAATAGCCCTTGCTATTGTAACATCTGCAGCAACTTGCTCGATATGATAAACTTAGTATCCGACAACAATGGTAGTAACACAATGACACTTGTGACTTCCCCACATTTGGATCAAGACCATAGTTGTTCCATGCACCAACCCTATTTCTTTACACCGGAGGATGGTTCATCTCTTAAGATGGAGGTAGGTTTTGTTCAGTAAAGAGTGGGTTCTAATGCATGTTTTCTTCTTGTCTTTGGAGCTGGTCTATTGCATCATCTACATGGCGGGTGTCTTTATCTTGGGTCATTCTCCTAAAAGTTCTTTATAGCTCTGGGTAATATGGTGTCAAGGGACTGCCTCAACTACATGTACTGGGCATACACTCTACTTGTATGCTGAAAAGGAAGAAAAATAGCTTAAAATATGTAAATATAAAAGTAAGGATTAATATCAAATCACTTCAACTAAATAAATTTAAAAGCCTTATTCCCTGGCAATGATGTCAAAATTTGATCACACCCAAATTACATCTCCTAATTAGAAGCGTAAATAGTCGCTGTTAAATATAGAACCTAACTTTCGTTAGGATCAATTCAGGGAGGAATAAGATTTAGACTTAAAGTAGTCAAGGTGAATTCGAGTTATTAATAATCTTATTTTGGAGGGGGGGGGGGGACTTTTAAAGCTGAACAGAGTAATAACTAAAATTCATTCTAAGTCAAATTATATATAAGTATTACGAAACAAATTAAAGAATGCAACTAGGATATTGTGTTCCCCATAAATTCATCACGTAGTATAACCTTACAATTATAACATGTTCTAGTGTGTAACATGCAGACTAGTAAGTTATTTTCACCTAAGACCTTAGTTCAACAAATATATGAATTTTACCATGTAGCTTGGTCCATCTATGCGTGTATCCATTACTAACCCTTACCAGGGTCCCAGATTTAGCCATCCCTTGGTTTGTTCAAGCTAATTAGATGAGTGTAATTATGTCAAATATCTATTATTTATTTCTTTTCCCATCCATTATCCCCTTGGTCTAGCAAGTAAAAATAAGGTGATTTCTAATATTTTCAATCATTAAAAATCAATCAAAAGAAAGAGATAAATAATACATGTATGCTCCCTTTCCAAGGATTACCAATTATTTGATTTTACTTTGGTAAATCTTCATAGTTCTCACAAACCTAGTTGTGGATTTAACTATTCATATTCATTATATTAGAATCAATGATAATTAATGTTGCATAATTATGAACTTATAACAAAGAATATGTAACAAATCATCTTTAGATAGAAGTCCCACATCAACAAAATATAGTAGAGATGTTGGATCTACAAGTAAACAGGCTTGACCTACTAGTGATTTATTTTAAAATTGCGTGGGCCTATACCCAAAGCGAGCAACATCACTAGCGGGCTAGGTTGTTACAAATGGTATCAAAGCCATTCTTGTGTCAGCCTTGTCGATGTGAGCTAGAGTTTAACTAAGTTTAGGCAAATTCTAGTGAGGCTGGGTGAACCTCAATACTGAGTCTAGACAAATCTCATGCAGTGGGTCAAACCCCAACGAAGATACTAAGTCCATGGAGGGCATGTATGTAAAAACCCATCTTTAGATAGAAGTCCCACATCCAAAAAATATGAGCGATTTTGGGTATACAAGTAAACAAACCTTACCTACTAGTGAGTAGTGATGTATTTTAAAGTTGGGCGAGCCTAGGCTTAAAGAAGACAATATCACAAGCGGATTTAGGTCATTAAAGATGAGTCCCATAGTATCAAAACATAGGAGAGATATTAGGTTTACAAGTAAACATGCCTTATTTACTAGTGACATATTTTATAGCCTTGCGGGCCTAAACCCAAAGTGGACAATATCACTAGTGGGTTGGATTGTTACAGATTTTACCAAAGCACAAGGTCTGAAAGAATCCTAGAATGTCTGACATGCCACGACTAGTAGATTCCTGTTCATAGGTGTGAAGCACACCACATCCATTAGGCAGAGGCTGTGAGACATTTAGGAAATATTTTCTTCTTTTGTGATCTATGTCGTTCCTTCAAGACTCTCATTGCTAACAAGGACCAAGTTCCTCCGATTTCTTAAGTTTCTCATGGCCCTAAATCTAACCAAGTGACTAATGAGTAGTTTAGGGTAGTTATCACCATGTTGGCTCAACTTGTTGCTTCTCCAAAGACTCCTACTACGACTTCAAGGATGAGAAATTTTACTAGGATGAATCTTCTAGAGTTCCATGGTTCAAAGATGGACGAGGATACACAAGAGTTTATTGATGAGGTCTACAAGGTGGTAGTGATAATGGGGGTATTATTCGAGGAGAAGGCCAAATTAGTGGCTTATCAGCTTAAGGGAGTTGCTCAAGTTTTGTTCATGCAATGGAAGTCTAAAAGAGTTAAAGAAGGTTTTATTGATTGGGAGATGTTTATGGTTGCTTTCCTTGATCATTTCTTCCCACTTGAACTAAGAGAAGCCAAAGTGATGAAGTTTATGAATTTAAGGCAAGGTGGAAGGAGTGAGAGGGAGTATGTTCTCAAATTCACAATGTTTTCTAAGTATGATCCTTCTTTGGTTTCCGACTCTAGGGACCACATAAACAAGTTCACCTTGGAAGTGTCTGACTTGGTGAATATGGAGTGTAAATCCTCAATGCTCATAAAGGAAATGGATATTTCTCGGCTCATGACTTACGCCAAGCATGTGGAAAGTGAAAATCTTCAAAATATAAGGATGAGGGAGTAAAAAAAGGGATTATTTTGATAATGAATTTTCACATGCTAAAATCGGTGGTAGTCAGTTCCAACAAGGCCAAGGGTCATCCAAAGGTTCTCCTTAAAGGTTTTATAAGGATATGGTATGTAACCCTAATGCTCAAGTTGATGGTATTAAGGGTGGTTGTGCCATCCCTCCTAAGTTTCCCAAGTGTGGGAGGAATCATGTTGGTGATTTCTTGAAGGGAATAAGTGTTTTCTATGGTTGTGGAAAGAGGGTAACAGGGTCTATGAGTGTCCTAACGTTATTTCCAAAGGGAAGGAAGGGTATCAACAACATCAAATGGTTCAAAGAGGGAAAGTATAACAAGGTACCCAAGCTCAAGGAGATGGTCCACGTGGTAATTGATTCTATGCTTTGCATGGTAGGCAAAAGGTTGAAGATTCTCCTGATGAGTATTTCTATGTGATCTTCTTAAACTTGACATGATCAATTTTGATGTTATTCTTGGTATGAAATGGTTATATGCATCTTATTCTTCTATTTACAATAGAACTCTTAGGGTCACATTCCAAGTTCCTAGTGAGTTCATCCTTGAGTGGAAGGGAAAAATTTGTTGTTTAAGGGTAAGTTTGTTTCTTATGTGAAAGCTATAAAAATGATTTCCAAGGGATACATATATCATGTTGTCCGGGTCATGGATGTGGAGTCCAAAGTTCTACTCTTGATTCGATTCCTATAGTTAATGAGTTCTGTAACATTGCCTTTATTTTTGGCTTAAGATTTCTTTCTTTAGTCAAAGATTTAGTAGACATATAATGTCAAAGATTTGGCAAACCATAAATGTCAAAGATTTTGTTGCCACTCTACTTGATATATTCATATTACAAATGTTGAATTTTTCTACCTTCCAAAGGCATCATCCATGACATCAGTAAGCTAATTTTTTCCTATAAATAGGGAAGTTAGTCATTAGTTGAAAGGAATCTTGAAGCTTTAGAAAATATTTTTCATTACTTTCTTTCTTTGTCTTTCCATTTAGAGTATTTTGTAAGAGCGTTAGTGTTGGGAAACACTAATGTGGACCCTTTTCCTTTGGAGTGATCTTGTGAGGTTATTCTCTTGGGTTCTTTGGGATTAATTGAATTTTTATCTCTAATTTTGTACTCTCTTTTGTACTCTTGTTGATATAGTAAAATTTTCCTCTCCACTTGTGGACGTAGACCACATTGACCGAACCACATTAAATTGATGTCTTATTTATTTGCTTTGCTTTCATCATTATCAACTCACTATTGTATTTGTTATTGACATCATAATATTATTTGGCTAAATTCCACTTTTTCCGAGTTCTGATCCTAAAAAATTTGTATCAGAGCCAGATCTAATTGGGCAACTTCAATAGCCAAAATGACAATAACAAATACTTATGTTGAGAAATCTGACTGAAGTGCAAACTTTGGAATATTGCAATTAAAGATGGAGGCTATCCTAATTTTAGATGGCCTAGATTTGACATTGGAAGGAAAGGACAAGAACCCAGAAGATATGACGGACACATAGTTTGCCATCATTGACAAAAAAGAAAAATCAAGTATTATTTTAAATCTCTCAAATGAGGTTTTATGTGACGTATCTGCAGAAACCACAACCAAAGGCATATGGTAAAAACTAAAAACTTTTTATATGGAAAGGATAATGGAAAACATGCTTTACCTAAAGCAAAAGTTTTACACATTTCATATGGTTAAAGGTACCTCTATACTCTCACATCTTGATGCATTTGATTCTATTCTTATAGATTTGAGTAATATCGATGCTGAAGTTACTGATGAGGATCAAGCTATCTTATTACTTATTTCCTTACCCTAATTATTTAAGCGTATTAGAGATACTGTGCTTTATGAAAAGGATAATATCTCTTACAAAGAAATTAAATCTATCTTAAAATCAAAAGAATAGATAGATAGAGATATTACTAGCAAAAATAGTGGAACCTATGAGAAAGGTTTATTTGTAAGAGCTAGATCTACTAACAAAGAATCAAGTAGTGAAAGATCTAAATCAAGGTCAAAGTCCAGATACAAAAATGTAGTGTGCAAATATTGTCATAAGAACGTTCATATCATTTTTGAATGTTATAAGATGAAAAACAAAGAAAATCATAAGGAAAACAAAAAGGACCACCAAAATACTAACCCCGCTGAAGCAAGTGTAGCTGTTGATGAGTTTGAAGGAACAATATTTTAGCTACTTGTAATATTTTTAAATCTAAAGATGAGTGGATTTTAGATTAAGGTTGTTCTTGTCATATATGTCTCAATAAGGATTTGTTACCACATATGAATCTGTTGGAGGTGGAGTTGTCTTGATGGGCAATAATGTTCCCTGTAAAGTTTTTGGTAAAGGTACAATCCGAATTAGAATGCACAATAGAGTGGTGAGAACCCTCACCGATGTTAGACATGTTCCTGACTTGAAGAAAAATCTCATCTCATTGGGCACTCTAGAATCTCTTGGGTGCAAATACACATGTAAAGGTGGAGTTATGAAAATCTCTCTAGGTGCTTTGGTGATAATAAAAGCACGTAGATCTGGTATGTTATACACTTTATTGGGATTTACTGTTACAGGTGTTGTTCTTGTTTCTACTCAATCTGATTCCAATATTACCAAATTATGGCATATGAGATTGGGGCATATGAGTGAGAAAAGTCTTTCTATTCTCAGCAAACGAAGTCTCTTGTGTGGACAAAGTACTGGAAACATGGAGTTTTGCGAGCATTGTGTGTTTGGGAAGAAAAAAAGAGTCAGCTTCAAATCTCTAGCAATTCATCGAACAAAAGGTACTTTGGACAACATTCATTCAGATCTTTGGGGTCCTTCTTTAACCCAATCAAAAGGTGGTGCTAGGTATATGTTACCTTTCATTGATGTTTATTCAAGGAAAGTTTGGGTTTATTTTCCCAAAAATAAAAGTGTATTTTCCTTAGATATTCATCTGGGGTAAAATGATACAGACTTTGGTATTTTGATCCCAAGTCAACAAAATTTATAATTAGCAGAGATGTAACCTTTGAAGAGTCCTCTATGTTATACCCTAGAAATGAGGCTTCTAGTTCTTATAGTAAAAATATGTAGCAGGGTATACATTAGCAGGTGGAGGTTGAACTTGGAATTCCAAAATCATTAACATTGAAGCAAAATACAGTTGAAACTCCTGAAGTTGAAGCTCCAGAAGTTGAGCCAGAAATTGTGACTTCTAAAGTTGAATAATATGAATATTCTATAGCCAAACACAGACCAAGGAGACAAATTAATGAACCCGAAAGCTATGAAGATTATGTTACAGTTGCTATTTTAGCTGCACAAGAAACTTGAGATATTGGAGAACCATCAAATTATTTAGAAGCAGTTTCTAGAGTTGATTCGGTCAAGTGGCAATGAATGAAGGAATTGAATCTCTTCACAAAAATGGTACTTGGCCTCTTGTGAAGCCGCCATCAGATAAGAAAATTATTGGTTGCAAATGGGTCTTCAAGAAAAAAGATGGAATTCTAGGGATTGAAGATTCTAGGTATAAGGCACGATTAGTTGCAAAGTACTATAGTCAAGTACAAGGAGTTGATTTTAATGATATTTTTTCACCTGTTATTAAACATAGCTCTATTTGTGTCTTGCTTGCCTTAGTTGTCATGTATGATTTGGAATTAGAACAACTTGATGTTAGTACAACTTTCTTGCATGGTGATCTTAAGGAACAAATATACATGCATCAAGTTGAAGGATTTGAAATTGAAGGAAAAGAAGATCATGTCTGCTTCTTGAAGAAATCCTTGTATCGATTAAAGAAATCTCCAAAATAATGGTATAAAAGGTTTGATTCCTTTATGTTGGGTCATGGTTATTCAAGGAGCATGTATGATAGCTGTGTTTACTTTCAGTAGTTAAATAATGGTTCATTTGTTTATTTATTGTTATATGTTGATGATATGCTCATTGCTGCTAAGGATTTGATAGAAATTCACATTTTGAAAAGTCCGCTAAAGAGTTAATTTGAAATGAAAGATTTGGGAGCAACTAATATAATCCTTGGCATGGAGAACAAAATAGATCGAGGAACCAATAGGCTATTCTTGAGTGAGAAAAAGTACTTGGAGAAGGTCGTGGAGAGGTTCGGCATGAAGGATGCTAAACCAGCAAGTTGTCACGACCCGAAAGTGGGGCCTAGATATGACATGGAGAAAGAGAACCCGAAGGATCTCTATCAAGCTATCATAGCATCATCACACACATCATTGGTTCGGAAGCGCGAAAATGTAAACACATAACACATAATTCTAGGGAAAATGGGGCTTTGGACTCAAGCTATGGGGATGTTATCGGGAATAGGATGAGCATGAATCACATAGCACATAGCAAGTATTTCTAAGGGGCGGGTAAGTAGGACTCAAGCTAT